>JAGFNX010000252.1:0-120141 GCA_017657125.1 Scopulariopsis brevicaulis
GGGGGGGGGAATGACTTGGTAGCTCGGCCGACTTACACGAGTGCTCCGACAACGGCAGGGAATATGATATATGCTTATCTGCCCCCCTCCCACCCACCATACCTCCTTTCAATGGATTCGACTCTCCCCATTCGTGGCCAACTAACACATTCAGAGCCTTGGGCCCACCAAGTGCCACCCACCTCCTTGCTCCCCTCCCTCCCAAGTTAGCAGCTACCCCACAGCAAGATCTCCGGTAACACAACCTTCCCGAACTCCGAGGTCCTCCCTCATCACCCCATCCCCGCCGTCAGCTAACCCTTCAAAAGCGGGATCTACAATCCAAGATCAACGAGACTCATATCTAAGATCTAGACCCCATGAGTCTCAGTCTAGAGTAGGCAGTGATAACCCCAGAACCAACGTCTCCCGGTTGTCGCATCCCAACGGGTCCGCGTCACCCGGGAATAGAGAGCACTGACGCCTCAACCGCGTACGGTGGCGTTCGTGGGACATGGCGCAGAAGGGTCATGAAGGGAAGGGCGTGCTAGTCCCTTGGCGCGGCCCCGCTTTGAACCCCGTGGCCCCCCTTCCGGCATTCACGGAACCACGTAGCACGGGAATCTTCCGATCCCCATGGGCGATGTATTACCGCTCTTCGACCTCAACACGACGGCGGCATTCGGCGTCCTCGGGACCTCACCTCGCCACAGAAACCCTCCCCCGCATCACGAACTACATACCGTTCCCCGTCTATCGCTCAACACCTTCTCGGCACCCGTCATACACAATGCAGCCACTGTCCCACCAGCCTCTCTCCCCACAGAATCTCATGTCATGAGATTCGTCGACCCCTTCTCTCCCTTCGTTACCATCATGCAAAGGAATCGAGCGATTGATTGGCGCCCCGCGGTCATGCCTCTCATGACATGTGGGGACGTCCAGCGCCACGGGTTCCCTAGAACTTACTAGTTCGATTCGAAGGAATGCCGTTGTTCCCTCCCTGCAGAACGGCGTCTAGCCCGTTGAGTCCACGCGAGTGCCATGTGTGGCTCCTGACTCACCGGAGGGACGACCCTTGGGTCGTCGTTGACGAAACTGAGACACCTAAACTCGTCCTCCCATCCCTCTCTTCTTAGTCGCGACCCTTCCATTGTAACCCGACACTCCGAGTGCCTTCCAACACAACCACAGCCCGGGAATTATACGCGATCACGCTCCCCTCCCTCCCTGTCGTCTCCCCATCCACCCATTGCCGTGTAAGGACACCCAGGCTTTAGACTCCCGCCCCCAAACCTTATCGCGACTACAAAAACAAAGATCGCCCGATCACCCACCGCAATGACGTCGCGAACACCGCACCCCCCGTGTACCCTGCCGTGTCATGCCTTCTATCCCCTTTTCACCCGCGTCTACGCGCCGGGACGTTACAAAGGAATCGAGGCGTGGGACGAGCCGAAAGCGGGGTGGGCACGTCTCGTGGCTTGCCATCGGCACTTGTCATGAAGCATCCATGACGGAAGGGCCGGAGCGTACGAGGGACGGGGGGACTCTGGGATGGTATATGGCTGGGTGCCATCTCGGGTGGCGGATACCCTGTGCTTACGAGGGGCTCCCCCGTTCTCGGGTCCGACGGGAGTCATGATACGTTATATAGGTTGGCAGACATCATCCTCTGTCATGTTTTGAACCTTGCGCCCATTGCTCCGTAAGAGCCCTACAACCAAGCCCTTATTAACGGATCCTCACTCGCCCTCACCCTCGTCTACCCTCGAGTCTCCGTTCTCCCTTCATCTACCACTAGTCCTATACACACCAGCCATCCAATACCAATACCCAGCAGAAGAACGAATCACGAAAGAACACGCCAAATCAAAGTGCAGACAACACCGCCAAAATGGGTACCATCTCGAGAGTCCTCTCCAGCCTCTCCCGCTTCACGGCGCTGGTCTCGTCAATCATCGTCGCCGGCCTCCTCGGCCGCTTCGTCCGCAACCTCCGCAGGTTCGGCTTCAACGGCGGCAGCAAGGTCATCTACACCCTCGCCCTCTCCGGCATAAGCATCTTCTTCGCCCTGATCCTCCTGGTGCCACTCAACTTCCAGTTCTGGGCCTTCCCATTCGACTTTGCCATGTTCGTCATGTGGATCGTCGCCTTTGCGCTCCTGACGAATGTACGTTTGCCCCCCCCTCTTTCTACTTACACGAACTTGAACATTCCACTTGGAAATCCACGGACAGGGAAGTCACGAGAAGAGACCGAGCTGACTCCGTGGCAGTTGAGCCCCGATTGCGGCGGCTCCTGGCACACCTTTGTCTGGAGATTTGCTTGGGGCTCCAACAGGTGCAACATCTGGCGCACCATCCTCGCCTTCTGCTTCATCGCCGCCATGGCGTGGCTCTTCAGTGCCGCCCTCGGCATGTACCGGGTCATCCGAGACCGAAAGAACGGCGCCGCCGCCGCCGCGGATTCCCAGTGAGTAACACCGCATAACCCTCCTTCCCCCCCTCCATCCCACTTACATGGGGCCCCCGGCCGCATTGTGCCACCCCAACCCCACCTTCCACTCCCGCATCCAATCGAATCATTTGCTCCCAGTTTGTAGACCCGGGGCACAGGACTGATCGTGATGTGACCAGCAGGAAGAGGGGCCTCTTCAGCCGCGGGCGCGGCGGCTCGGTCGAGCAGCCAATGACCGAGTCGGGTCAGATCCAGGGCCAGCAGGCGGTGTAAGCCGCCCCGTTGCGTAGCCATCCCGCCAGACACCGTATTCCTGCCCCATGTGGGAAGACGATGGGCCTAGGCAGGGTATGCCAGCGAACAGCAAAGGACTTTACTACTACCGGAACATTCCATGCAAACTCTTGGGAGCAAAGGGAGGGTAGGACGGATCTTGTATTTTACATGTCAGATATCACCACGGAGGAAACGGGCGGGAATGAGCTTGGGTTTTGGGTTCGGTTTGTTTTGTTTGTAGATACAATGACCACCAGCACTAATATCAGGTCGCGGATGAACGTGCCCTTGTTTTCTTTTTGTTCTTTCTTTTCTTCATTGGGAACAGAAACTACCTATTGTGATATTCGCATCGCGCAACGAGCAAGGACCAGCTCAGAGAGTCGTCCTGCTGTAAACCCTCGCTAGTGTAGTGTAAAGGCGCGTGTATCCCAAAAGAGGGTGAGCAGATCGCCATAAGGGTATCGTGTGACTCCCCGAGCCGGAAGCCCAAACTGACCGACGTCGACGTCGGATCCGGAGGCCGAGTTGAACGCCGCTGACGAAAGACGAAAGCCGAGCCGGCTTCTAGTGGCTGTCATCGAGACTGGAGTTACCAAGCCGCTGCATGGGCAGGGGAAACAAAGGGGTCATCCCTTGCATATGCATTGTAACCGGTGGCGAACCTGGCAGACGCCATAAAGAACAGGTGAGCATGACACTGAGTCAGGGCCCGACTCAGCCGTCGCCTGGGATCCGTCGTTCATCCTTGATGGGGGTAATGCAAACTCACACGCGCGATCTCTTTCCGCAGGTGTCGCCGGAGTTGTTTGCTCCTTTTCAGAGACTTGGCTTCCGCAGGGTCAACTGAAGCAGCGTGCTCTTTACTGGGAGAAGGCTCTTCTTACGCAGCAGATACATAGATTGCTTGCTGTCCGATCACAGGGCGATCTCTATCCGTCGGAGGCGCGGAAACCGCGTACTCACCACTCGCAGGAACCGCGGAATCCACGTGCTTCGAGCATACCAAACCGTGGATAGTTACTCAGGCGGGCCATCAGCTCTACCGGACATTGCTCTGGCGAGCCGCGAGCTTGAGGGGGCGGAGTCGTGTAGCCAGGCCGACAAGGTTAATCACCATAGGGTGACCGCAGTGGCACTAAATCCCGAGGTCCTGCGAACGCCAGAGCGATGGAAACCCCATTTAACGAGCGATACAAAGACAGGCAGCAGTCGAATACACGATATCCGAGCTCCTCTCCCGAATTACCTCACGCGAGCCGATTTCAGTAGCTCGGCCCGACGGAAAATGCGGTGACTGGCGGCGCACAGGGCATACACATGGACAACCTCGCGATATCCAGACACGAGAGTTGGCCCATGGTACCAATAGGGTCAAGCGAATCAACGAAGGTCCGGTTCGGAAGCCGGACGGCGGCCCCGTTAAGCTACGTGACGGCCAGTGACGACCAGCGCGCCGGAGTCGGAGTGTTCACACAATCGGGGTTCGTCGCGGCAAAACTCGTCGGCGGTTCCATATGGGACTAGATACAGGTTTCGGACAGAGAACCTGAGCCTCCCATCGCGAGCGACAAAGCGGAGCTTGTCGAGGCCTTGACAGCGAGAAAGTGACGTCGACGGGTCGCGAAGGAGGCGTTGGCGAAGCCAATGTGGGTCAGACAGATCAACAGGGGAGGCGGGTCCGTTTGATCGATCTGCAGCTCGGAAGGTAGATCGAGAAACATGGCGACTGGTTTGACGGAGGCTGTGCAAGACGGAGCAAGCTGTCGGAGTCAGCTGCTGCATCCAGACATCCGCCGTCGGTGACGTGCCATATCGGCGAGCGCTTAAACCTCGGCTTCCCCAACAGCGAGGGTGCATAGAGCCGGAAAATGACCCATGTTCTCAACAATCCACTAGGCTCAAGTCGTATAGTGGTTAGTACATCACGTTGTGGATCCGGGAAACCGTGAAAACGGAGGTTCGATTCCTCCCTTGGGCACAATTTCTTTTTGCCGTTCCGCGGTAATAAGACGCGCCCTACTTTTTGTCCTTCGCTGCCCTTTCTTTACATTGCTCTCTTTTTTTCCCCCCTCTCGTTTCCCGCGCGTTGTTGGAATGCAGACCTTGTCTTTCGAGCTGAGGGTCTGACGTCGGATAATCATCGACACCAACGGACAGCACCCTGCCTCCCACCTGTTAACTCCCACCTGGACATCCCGTCGCTGCCGCTGCTGCTGCCGCACCGGCCGACACCATGCTCGCCCGCCGCCTCCCCCGCGTCCTCCGCTCCCGCGTCCCCCTCGCCCAACGCCGTACCTCCTCCACAACGCCCCCCACGACCCGCGCCTCCAAGATCCTCTCAAAGCTCCCGCCGTCCCTCCAGCGCTACACCACGCGCCTGCGCCGCGCGCCCCTCTCGCACGTCGTCGCCTTCCTCATCCTCCACGAAATCACCGCCGTGGTACCCCTCCTCGGGCTCTTCGGCCTGTTCCACTACACAGCGTACGCGCCCGCGGACTACGTGACGGAGCACTGGGGCGGGTACGTGGGGGACGGGGTGAGGAGGTTTGAGAAATACTTTAGGAGGAAAGGGTGGTTCGGGTTCGGAGCGGAGGATCCCGCTTCGATGGGTGCTGAGAGCGAGGGCGATTCGGCAGAGGATACGAAGAGCCTGGTGATGAATTGGGAGGGTGCGGAGGGCAAGTATAAGCTTCTCGCGGACGTCGCGCTGGCTTGGGCCATCACGAAGGCGCTGCTCCCGCTCCGGATACTGGGTAGCTTGTGGGCGACGCCCTGGTTCGCGGGCGTTCTCGTGCGGGGCCGTAGCTTGTTTACAAGGAAACCATAAACGATACACGTCGAGCATGACACGGCATTTCTACGATAAAGACAAGATATACGGCGGCCAGCATTGTCTATAGACACTCGACAGATACCCTATCGATACTAGTCATATGCCCCTTCGAACCATGCGATCCCAAGAACAGCCTCCGCTGGCAACGCCGCTGATTTCGTTCAAAAAACCAAGAGCAAGCCGCTTAGTTCTCGTAGACCCAGTCGAACTGGGCCGACTTCCAGCTGACGAGCTCACCCTCCTTGAACCAGAGGGCAATCTCCTTCTTGGCGTTCTCGACGCTGTCGGAGCCGTGGCAGACGTTGCGGCCGACGTCGATGGCGAAGTCGCCACGGATGGTGCCGGGGGCGGAGGCGAGGGGGTTGGTGGCACCGAGGATGGCTGTTCGAGGGCGTGGTTAGGTATCGTGTTTGGTAAGCGGGGATGGGGAGGGTAAGGGGGTCAACGTACTGCGGCCGGTCTTGACGGCGTCACGGCCCTCCCAGACCATGGCGCAGATGGGGCCGCTCAGCATGTCTGTTCCACTGTTAGCCAATGCCCAGATCTAGCTATCCTAGGGTAGCGTGGGAGCCATACACTTGACGAGACCGGGGAAGAAGGGCTTCTCCTTGAGGTCGGCATCTGTAGCTTGTGTCAGTATCTGCTACTGTTGCGCTCCAAGCATGCGTGGAAACGAACAGTGGGTCTCGAGGTGCTCCTTGGAGGGAGACACAAGCTTGATGGCGACGAGCTTGAAGCTGTTCAATCGGTTAGGACACCTTGTTTACTGCCAATGGCTCGGACCACGACTTGGCTCACCCGCGGTTCTCGAAGCGAGAGACGATGGGGCCGACGAGGCCACGCTGGAAACCGTTAGCACGCCTTCAACACCTCAATGGCAATCCCAACCCCATGGGCCACGTACCTGGACGCCGTCAGGCTTGATAGCGATGAAGCTGTAAAATCTCGCGTCAGCCCACCACGAACCCAAATAGCGGGGTAAACCCAGACGCCAGGGTCCCCGATGTTCCTTACGTCTGCTCGGAGGCCATGGCTGCTGAGTTTGGATGTTCTGGGGAACTGGTGTCGAGGGGTGAGGTGACGGCGGTGGTAATGGTGACGGGATCAACGGAGAGAGACGGTGCGACGAGGAAGAAGCGGAGGCCGAGGAGCAGGAAGAAGACGAATAAAATCGGTGGGGGTAAATTTCTGAGCCGTCTGTGGAGGGGTTGCCCCTCGCCGCGGCTCGGCGGGGTCGAGTCTGGCGCGGGGTCGGGGTTGGGCATCGTTTGTGGCTGGTGCTTTCCCCGTGCGCCACAGTGAGGCGTCGAGCTGGGTCGGGGTAGTCGGGCGGTGTGTGGAAACGGGGAAAGCTTCTTTGACGGGGGGAGTTCCCTCTGCTTCGTATCGAGGCCGGCACTTGGAAGGTACGGCAGGAGGTACTTCGTATTGGGGCTGTGGGCTCTCCACTTTACTGGCAGCCGGTGCTTGCACCTGTGCGCAAGTCGGTGGGTCCAGGGACCAGGATATGGTCAGGGCTTTTGCAATTGGCTATGGGTGATACGAATTCGTGTCATGGCATCGATAAACGTGATGTCTGCGAACTGAAGTGGGGCGTGACTGTGACGCCCAGATGGAGCAGGAGGAAGACAGAGTCCTGGTTGAGGTCGCTCCCGCGGGCCGGCGTCACGGATTCCCACAGTGCGACTCGCCGGCCCGTCACGTTGCCGACTTTACCAGCAAGGAAGTCTCGGCCAAAAGACCGATGCCGATCATCACTGTCTGAAGAGTGGCCTGAGAAAGGTCAGTTACCATCGCTAACTTCTCCAAATGCGGATGACCCCTTTCGCCCCCGGCTATCCAAAATAGCTAGCGTCCCTGAAATTCGGCTCCCATCCGACGGATTCAGCTATGTTCTGGTATTTCAACACTAGACCCGGCTAGCGCTGCGACCGAGGCGCGGCTCACAAAACGCTAAACACCCGTTCTATAAGTAGAGCCCGGCTCTTTGAACCAGACCCGTTGCCGATCGATCTCCCTTGGATCCCTCCGAGGGTAAGGGGTCCCCCCCAACCGTAGGGCTGACTCTTCGTCGCGCTGCCTGGAAGCGAACCCGAGGACGGCCTCGGCAGCCAAACGGCTGTTCTGTATTCGAGGAAACGAGCTCACAGATGCAGGTACGTAAGAGGTGGCGATGCATAGCGTCCACGACGTAAAATCAACGGAACCCCTCGATTAAGTTTTCTATCATTGATGCTCCCTGTCCACTGGGAACGCTTTCGCCACCCATCGGGACCCCTTCCAGGAGCAAGGGTGGTCCTTGTACCTTTGTACCCGATGTTGCACTGGTGTTCATGGTGACGGGCGGAAACTTCAGGGATCCCGACATCCCGCGCATCCCGCGCGTTCCACGTGCAACAAGACATGGAGGGACGGGACTTGGACACCAGACGCCTGCGCGATGGAGGTGTGAGTGCGACCATCTGCCATTGGTGTTCAGGGTTTCAGACGACGCCGTTCCTCGGTGCTCGTCGCATTCCTTCCCACAAAAATGATATCCGACAATGGCGTGTCGTGCAGTCAGCTGCTGCTCTTCAGTGACGTCGGCGATGCGATGCCTCATGGGCCACGGGCTCTACTCGGCAGAAGAACCCAACGCGAGATATTTGTGCAAGTGGATTGTCGAGATCGTGTTGCGCGTTGCTTCTCCCCCGATGCTTCCGGGTCTCTGCTGTTATGCTGTGGATTATTGGGCGGGGCCCAAGAGGGAGCAGTGATGCAAGGCCGTTGATGCAAGCGCCGGTACCATGTACATATCGCTGCTGCAAGCCTGAGTGGAATCGTCAAGTACCAGCCCGCGGCTCACGGTGTACATTGCCGGTTGTGTGTACCACCCCCATTCTACGACGCGGGATAGATACATGGGAATGCCCGGGCAGCAATCGCTCCGCCCGCGGGCCTCGCACTGATGGCGAGCAAAGTTTTCTCTAAGGGTTAGCCATCTCCACCGGACCCGCTCACTAAGAGCCAATGGCCAAATCGAGCGTCTGCATTCGGTGTCTGGAACAAGACAAGTGGGGATGGCTGTGTTCAAGGGATAAGGGACCCCGCTGGCGGCATGCACCGAGATCACGGAATCGACAGCTAGGAGCGCCCGGTGGCGGCGCGTGGCCGGCCGGGTATTTCTTAGCGTGGGTGTAATGCTCCAGTACCCGTGGGTCGCGACTTCCCTCGGGGGTCGATCGACGTCCGTCAAGGAAGCTGCACCCCGGCTTCCTCTCCACTCTGTACTCAGTTCCGTCATTATCTCACTTCGGAGCAGCTCCTTCCTTGGTTTGCTTGTTTACCGACCACAAGGAAACTGCAACAAGAAGAGTCGGTCTCGGAAACACATCCATATCCCCCCCTGGATGACAACTGCATCTCGTTGAACCATCTGAGTTCTTGCATCAACTCCACCCTTCCTTCCCTCGCTGGATATCCATTCTCTTTCATTCGGTTTTCTCCCAACACTCGTTTGCTCTCCGGTATCAGGCCAAAACAAGGTTTCCTTTCATCCTCGAGCAAATCGCGACCCTGCGCGACCGAGGTAGTATCATTTCCTACGGACCCATTATCGATCTTCGCGTCAACCCCGACTATCCGTACTGGCATCTTTCGATTCGAGATCAACTCCTTGCTGATCCGGTGTCCACCGGCGGCGCCCAATTACCCATATTGGTCACTGGCTGTCCCTCGATGAGAACGTCCTCTCGAGCCCTTGCAGACGGAGGACTTGACTGAGCACCCAAGAGGCAAGCCCTGCCCCGTGGCACTCTTGTGGAATAGCGTTGCTCTGTCGACTTCCTTCGGACGGCCGAGAACACAAACACGACCTACCCATTACTCGCCTTTGTCGCCTTTCCGGGGGCCATTGCCAGCGCACAGACATGCCACAACCTCAGCCGCCGCCGCCGCCGCCGCCGCCGCGCCTTTCAACGGCGCCGCCTGCCACGGCGGCACCCGCCACAGCGGCACCCGCCACGGAGATGCCCCCTATGGTGACGCCTGCTATCGCGACGCCCACAGGACCCTCCCACGATGTAATGGACGAGAAACGATCCTCCAATACGGCCAACACACTGTTTCCAGGCCACTCGGAGTACCGGGTTACCTCACCCGCAGAAGCTCACGACTACGACACCGCGCTCTACGACGAGGTGGAGCTCCAGAGGGCGGAGAGACTTGTGTCAACGCGAGAGCAACACCTCGGCGCCCATAAAACGAGGGTGCCGCAGGAAGACTCGGATAACGATGGCGATTTTGTACCCCCGCCAAAGACGAAGACGAGGGCCGCCGAGCCGGCGGATGATAATGGCTCGCGTTTCTACCACATGCTGCTGCGGCTCAAGAAGTTTCCTCGCTTCGTTCGCTATTTCCTCTACATGTTTCCCGGTGCCGCCATCCTCCTCGCTCCGATCCTCGTCGACAAGCTCGCGTTCAAGCCTGGAACTACGCCCGTGGGCGGGCCTGGAGGCGTCGATCTGCTGTGGTTCGGCATCTGGCTGGAGATCGTTTGGTGTACCCTCTGGGCTACCCGGATGGTCACGAGCATCTTGCCCTTCATATTCAAGGGCGTAGCTCGCATGTTCGGGTCCAACAGCTCCAGGAAATGGAAGGATATCGGGCACCATCTCGAGCTCCACATATCGCTTTTCTTGTGGATGCTGTCTGTCTTGGTGTCGTTCTTGCCAATCGTCAACTCTCACAGAATCCCCACCAATGTCGAGGACACCGACGTCCAGTGGATCCACGTTCTCAACAAGATCATCATTTCGCTGTTCGTCCTGACCTCACTCAACGCCGTGGAGAAAGTCCTCGTTCAATGGATTACGGTGTCCTTCCACTCACGCACCTACGCAAGGCGCATTGAGAAGAACAAGTCTGACATCGCGACGCTCGTGAGGCTATACGAATTCTCGAAGATGAGGCTACCCGACGTTGACCCCATGGATCCGATGGGTGGTACCGGCACGAAAACTCCCATGCAGGCCTTTTCCGAAAATGCTCGCCAGGCGTGGACCAAGGTGGGCGGGTTTGCCAACAAGGTCGGAAACGACTTCATCGGAAGAAAGGTTGCCGTCAATCATCCGAAGAAGGTCGTCCAGGAGCTCATTAGGAATACCAAGTCCGCCCATACCCTTGCACGGATCGTGTTTCGCGCGCTCAGGGCAGACATGTCCAAGGAGACTGTATATCTTGAGGATCTGCAGCAAGTCTTCGAGGACGAGGAAGAGGCGGAGTTGGCATTTGGCGTCTTCGACAAGGACCTGAATGGCGATATTTCCATGGAAGAATTCGAGGGCGTCTGCAACGAAATCCATCTTGAGAAGAAGGCCATTTCGGCGTCGATGAAGGACCTTGACTCGGTCATCAAGAAGCTGGACAACGTATTCATGGTCGTCGTCTTCATCATCGCCATCATCGTCTTCGTCTCCATCATATCGGGTTCCGCCGCTGCGGCACTGGGCTCTGCCGGAACCACCATCCTGGGTCTTGCGTGGATGTTGCAGGCGACGGCGCAGGAATTCCTTCAGTCCATCATCTTCGTGTTCGTGAAGCATCCATTCGACGTGGGCGACCGAGTCACCATCTACGGCAACGCGGGTGTACTTGGCCGTGGCGATGATTACTACATCACCGAGGTGTCGCTGCTTTACACCGAGTTCAAGAAGATGGAAGGCCACATCGTCCAGGCACCGAATTCGACGCTCAACACGCTCTTCATCCTCAACCATCGCCGCAGTAACGGGCTCGCTAACCCCGTCTCGCTGCAAGTGAGGTTCGGGACGTCGGAGGAGCAGATTGAGGAGCTCAAGGCGAGGATGCTTGACTTCTGCTTGGCGAACAAGAGAGATTATCACTCCCGCATCCTCAGTGAGATTAAGACGCTCGACGAGATGCGGTCGGCTACTATGAATATCGTCTTCTTCCACAAGAGCAGCTTCCAAAACGAACTCCTGCGTCTCACGCGACACAATAGGTTCCTCACCGAGCTGATGCGGCAGATGATCGATCTCGGGATACAGGCACCGTTCAGGAACGAGCCCGGTGGTAGCCGCGAGCACCCTGTTTTCTGGCAAGGTGCAGCACCTCCCGCATACAGCAGCACCGATGCCCGGCCAGACCACCATCACGCTCATTTTGCCGGCGTGGACGACCTGAGTCGAAAGCTTTCGACGACACCTTCGACTCGCTATCGAGCCGAGCCTCGAGTGTCAGACTTGGCCGAGGAGCCGTACATGGATTTCCAGGACGTCTACTCTAGCCGGAGGGAACCGAACATAAACCGGATCCGGTCAGTGCGGGAGAGCGTCATCAGCAGACACAACGACGTTCACCCCAACAGCCCAACGCTGGATAGGTCTGGGACGGTTCAGAGTAACGCGACGGGGAGGCGATTCTGGAGCCGAAATAGGGCGGGGTCTAGGGCGCCGCCTCCCCAGCCGGGGGCATACGACTTTCAGCCCAACAGCCCAACGTTGGACAGATCTGGGACGGTTCAGAGTAACGCGACGGGGAGGCGATTCTGGAGCCGAAATAGGGCAGGGTCTAGGGCGCCGCCTCCCCAGCCGGGGGCAAGCGGGGATTTCGTTTAGTCTTAATGGCCACGGTGGCCGTGGAGGAACCCGTGTGTTTCCTTTTTCATTTGCGCGGAGTATTCTTTTTTGTCTTTCATTGGCGGTATTGGGATAGAGGTTTCTACGAATTGTTTAATGACTGGCGTTTTCGAAATCATGGCGAGCTTGGGCACTTGCGACTGGATGGCACAAAACAGATAGGATTGACAATGGAGTTGTGTCGCTTTTTTTCCTGCGTCTTGATGGTCCTGGTGGGAGAGATATCCTGTGGTCGACATACCGGCGTCTTGTCTGCGAACTGAGATGGCGGGTCCTCTCTCCGTAGACAGCGAAGGCAACACGACCAGGTCACTTGTTTGGACGTGACTGTTGGTGGAAATTTTCGACAATAGACGTAATGTAGCTCCTCATCGTGTTCGCTTATAGGGTAAGGACTGGTGCGCGGCTCGGGCGACAGGAGCTGGGGAGGTGGAGAAGGGAGCGTTGACGTCTCAAGAGAACAGCATTATGAATACATGTCAAGAGAACATCCTTATCAATATGGACTTCACCTTTGCGAGACGACGGGGATGAGTAGGGTGATGCCCCTCGGGCACGGGGAGCATGCGAATGTTTACCCGTCATCAAGCGGTAGATGAGGTAGCGCTGATGGATCTCTTGGCGTGGGCAGGTGATGGGAGGGGGTGTTGTTGATTCCAAGCTACATTGATATGCAAACAGTGCTTCCGACCCGTTACCCCTGGATCCGACCCTGACTTCGGATGATTCTTAGGCTTCGGAGACGGGGCTTCGACCGAAGGACCACATCCATCACCAACTCCTAAACTCCTTCACCAGCTCAAGCTTATCCTCCAGCACTCGGCGGACCATCGACGAAACACCAAGACAAACAGACAAGACCGACCGATCAGTCCTAACCAGCCAGGAACTAAACCTTTAGTATCGGCTGCACCCCCTTGAATCCCTCCAAAATCTGCGCGGCCCTCTCCTCGCTCCTCGGCCGAATCTCAATGGGAAACGGCTTCGGCTCAAGAATAACATTTGAGTTCGTCGCCTGGTCGTCAAACGCCACCACCTCCCCCGTGCGCGGACACCTCTTCCTGCCGAGGTCGAACCCCCAGCAGACGTTTGCGGCGGCGACGAAGAGCTCGTCGTCGGCGATGGTCTGTCCGAGGCACGTGCGGCGGCCCCAGCCGAAGGTGTGCATGGCCTTGCCGTCGCGGAAGTTGGGGTACTTGGTTAGGGGTTCTTGATAGGAGGGCCAGGTGGGCTCGAGCCAGCGCTCGGGGCGGTAGTTCTCCGGGTCGGGGTAGAGTGCCGGGTCGCGGTTGATGTTCCTGGGGGGGTTAGTGGAGGACCAGGAACGGGATGGAGGGTTACGACGCTCGAGGGTGGGAGGGGATGGCGGGTGGAGGGGGCTTACCATTCGCAGGCGAGTACGATGGTGCCCTTTGTGATTGGAATGCCCATGAATTCGGAATCCTTTTCGCATTGATGGGGAACGCCTGTGTGGTTGTTAGGCTCCGACTGGCGCGATATGGGGAATTGGGACATACCAAGCGGGACGCCGGACCTCCATCGGACGGTCTCCTTGATACAAGCTCGAACGGTTGGAAGATTAGGAGAATCCTCGACTGTGGGAGTCCTGTCGCCGCACACCCGGTCAATCTCCTCCTGGCACATCTTCAACCACTCGGGGTGCAGCGCCATGCACATGAGGAAGAACAGCATCGGCCCCGAGAGCGTCACGACGCCCACCAGACACTGGAACCCCATCATACAGCTCGCCATCTCCTCGTCTTTCGCCGACAACTCCACCCCCGAGTTCCCCTCCTTAACAACCCCCTCAAAGTACCGATAAGCCCACGTATCACTTGGCAGCTCCCCCCTCAAGAACCTCGCCCTCGCCACCCGGAACAGCTCAAGCCACCAAGCCTTGAGCCTCGCCTCCCTCTGCACCTCAAACTTCCTCCAGGGGTTATGCCTGAAGAAGTCGGTGATGTGCCATAGCGGCGTGACGGTGTTGACGATGGGCCCCGATACGGACATCTGTGTCAGCGTCTCGATGGCGGTGTCGCCCTTCCGCGGGCCCTGGGACGCGTCGTCGTAGGCGAGGCGGGACATGACGCGGCCCGTCAGCTCGCGGGTGTTGGTGTGGAACCTTGCAGGCTCGAGGAGGAGCGTCACGAGGTAGCGCTTCACCTCGTTCTCAATGTGCCCGTAGAAGTGGTTGCTGTGGGCGTTCATCATGGCGGCGTGAACCCACCTGCGCTGGTACTTCCAGATATCTGTCCACCTGTCAGCTCCATCCCACCATCCCACCCCTCATCCTCCCAGTCCACTCCACTCCAGATATCCCGGGGAATTCTTACCGTGCCTGTCCATAAGAGCGGAGTACACCGGCCCCGCCTTGTGGTTGATTAGCGCCCGAATCTGCGGCCTCCCCGCAAAGTTATTCCCATTCTTGACGAGCAACTCCTGCGCCATCTTCTCCTGCGAGATGATGACGAACTTCTGCCCCAGCATGCTCGTCTGGTAGATTGGCCCGAACTCGTCGGCCCACTCCTTGAACTTGAGCCACAGCCCGAAGCGGGGGAGGTCGTGGACGCGGCCGATGATGGGGTACTGTTTCGGTCCCGGGAACTTGCCCGGTTTGGAGGGAGATGTGGAGTCTGCCGAGTTGAGCTGTGTGAAGCGCTTGAGGGTTGAGAAGAGGAGACTGGGGACGAGGAGGATGCCGAGGTAGAGGACGACCAGGGGGAAGCCCTCCATCTTTGCGGTGTTGCGGGCCTCGCGGGCCGGTACTGGGGAGTCTTTTGGTGTAAGTTGATCGCCTGGGCGGCGTGATTTCTCTCGTGACGCGGGGATTTCTTGAATACTTAGAGAAGAAGAGGAAGAAGACCAAAAAGGACGCGAATAGGAAGAGACAAGGGTATGTATAGTTAAAAGAAAGAGGAGGAAGGTATAGAGGAGGGGTTTGAGCTGGCCATACATCAAGTGCCAGCCTCAAGCTGCAAGTCAATCCCCCCCCGGGGTGGGGAACCCGCGTCTAACAGTATACCCAGACCCCTACTCTCTCGAATCGAAGCGCAAGCCCACCCCCTTTCTTGAGGAACGTGGCGTCCTCGGATCCAAACAAAGTGCCCAAGACCCGCGGAGCTGGGCTAAGCTGAAAATCCAGCCCGCGGGTTACTCAACCGCACATCCCAAAAAATGGCCTCCGGCCTCGGGATACACAATGGTATCAGCCCTGCCACCTTCTTACCTGACTACTGCGTCTTTGTATGGCCCTAGTCGGCACAGCGGGAACTCTGTTCGACGCTGAGCGGGATTGCTGAGGGACACCAGCGAGAATCCCTTTGGAAGTCAAGGCGTCGTTGCGACAGTTGTACGCACTATCTAAAAGACGACAGAGTTTGAGGTGTGTTCCTGGACCATACGCCTGTAGGGAAGACCCTCCTTCGACTGACACCTTGGCAGCGGGAACGAGGGATATTGGAACCACCTTCCGCTCGACTCCCTTCCGGGACGGATCAACGCCAAGACTCTTCAAACACGGTCATTCTCCACGGTATGTCCCTTTTTTCTCGACCCGAGCCGGTGGGCCTTCGCCCTGGCGTACAGATACCTTTTAGTGAAACACGCAACTCGAGCTTACACCGCCCTTCACCAAACTCCGCGGGACCCGGACACGTCCGCCGACACAACCGACCGCTTCTATGCTATTTAACGAATCAAAACCACCATCCAAATGGTTTACGAGCGCCAATAATAGAATATTATCTGTTCCCCGCTGGTACGGGCGTCGCTCCGGCCCACCCAAATGCCCGCCGGGCCTCCGCCGCATTTCTCGGTGGGGATTTCCGAAGCGCTAAGGGGTGGGGGCTTTTCTACCTCGGGGTGACACGACATGGTAAATGAGGCGTCCGGGTACGATTACGGTACTCTCATGGCCGATGTGATTAGGCGCGTCTCCGAGAGCTTTCACATTCTTTTCAGTGTTTATTGGTTCGGGTATTGGAGCCATCTTCGCATGGTAGGTCTTAACTTTAAGGCGATCCCAGGGAACGGGACGGGCTATCAACAAGACTTTAAGATGTCACTTCTCGTGGATATCACTTGTAGAAGAATGGTAAATCTGTGTCAACATACACTGAGCAGGTCAGCCTCGAGTCAGCACTCCCCCAACCGACAACCGGGCAGCCCTAATGACCGGCATTCTGCGGTACCACGATAGCATAAGACAGCAGCGGACCTAGCGAATATCAACAATCGTATCTTCCTCTGTCACAACCGACCAATGAGAGATTGAAGTCACCGGTGGTACATTAAAAGCCCTCCAAAACGCGGATGCTCCATGCTTACCGATGTCCGAGGGGGTGGTTCCCGGGTCGTGGAACCGCACCCCGCCGGGAGCCGACCCAGGGCCGTAGGATGGGAAAGATTTGATACACGAGTACTGGAATATCAGGAAGTATGATGGCTGATAGGGTATGTTTCTGGCGGGAATGGCTACGCAGATGCGAGTTAACAGGGTATCCCGCGGTAGGCTTGAAGGGTGTCCGGCTGCGTTCTCAATCGTTCTCAATACACAGGCGTACTTGTCGGAGGTGAAGCTCTGAGAAAGGAACATATGACGACGGGCCGAGCCAATTCCCGTGGGTAAACACCTGTTCGGGGAAAGACCCTGGGAATGAGTGGGACTCAATAATAGAGTATGAGTGAGACATTCCATCACTCATCGACTGCGGTAAGGACCCTTCGTCCAAGTAGGGGTCTAGGTGCAGGGGTTGGCGTCAAGTTTCTGGAAAGGTTCTGGGACTACGTGGGTATGGGGCAGGATGAGGACTATGTGAGGGTCCTACCCATGACCTCCCTCGCTCTGTCAACCTTGCGGTCTTCGGTGAAGCCACTGGCACGCGATACTACCTCATCCTAATTGATGTTTCACGGAGGCTCGAGATGCTGAGGCAGCGGGCGAGCTGTGAGGAAGGCCGCATGCACCTGGTCGACATGTCAGAGACAAGCTGCGATGTCTCTCGACGTCTGATTGAGCTGGAAGATAGGCTCGTGGGGTTGACGGCGCCTACGGAGGAGGAAGGATATCCACGCTCTGCTCTCCGGATAAGGGCGTGGTGTCCAAAGATGCGCGGATGTTAGAGATATGTTTGGGCTAACTTCGCGGAGATAGGTAGAGGTACGGGCACACATGGATGATAGCTCTTTCTTCTTTTTGAATAACACTTCTCAAGCGAAGTTCAAGTGTTTAGTCTTCACCTTCGAGAGGTCAGGCCCCACGGCTAGACGGGAAGCCAGCACGGTGGTCTCAGTCACACGGTACTTCAGCGAGATAACACAGAGCGGTCGATCTGTTAACTCGTCGGCTGCACCGGACTCAGATTTATGTCGACCGGGTCGCGACCATGGCCTCCGGCTGCCTCCCCTTGCCCTCCTCCAGCACCCCAGCCTTCTGCAGCGCCGACACACAATCCTTGACGACCTTGGGCTCAACCCCCTCCGTCTTATCCGCAAACCTCACAGTCTTGAGCCACTCCCTGGCATCCTCCTCCGAGTAATCCAGATTCGCCGCGATAAACTTGACAGCCTCCTCCTGGTTTGCCCTGAAATGCTCAATCCCCTTATCCAGCTTCCTAAACAGATCCGCCACCCTGGCATCGAGCCCACCCTCCGTCAGCTTCGTCGACGCGACAATCTTCCAGCTGCTCCACGGCGTGTAAATCTCCCCCACGCGCCGAATCTCGCCCGAGTCGTAGTACTTCTTGGACGTAAAGTGTTCCCACATGAAGAAGTCGGCCCTCCCGTCGTTGACGGCGTCCCTCAGGTTCTGGAAGTTGTTGAGCACGACGGTGTCGGAGAAGGGCCCCCGGTGCGACGGGGTGAGCCAGCCCTGCTGGTCGGCGAGGACGTAGCCCATGACGTAGCTTCCGGATCCGATGCGCGAGACGCCGATCTTGCTGCCCTCTAGGGACTCGACGGAGGAGATCTCGGGGCGGGCCTTGCCGGTCGAGATGGCCCAGCCTAGACATCGTCATCGTCAGTAGCTACTTCCCAGAGAGGGATACGGAGGGGGCAGGTTCCATCGAGGGATCTTACATAGCGGGCTCTGGACGTAGGTCCCAACGAGCCTATACCCCCCATCCCCCGGCGCGTCCTCCTTCCCCAGCCCCGCGATCCACCCCTCCGTAAGCCCAACCGCGACATCAATCTCCCCCGCGCGAATCGACGTCACCATGTGTCCCGTCCCAGACGGGAAAGCCACGAGCTCGGCATCGAGGCCAAAGTGCGACTTGGCGAAGTGGAGGGGCGTCGAGAAGTGCTCCGGCACGTAGCCGATCTTTAGGGGTGTCTGTGCCATGGTTTTCCTCGATCAATTGGTGACGGCGTTGGGGGACGATGGGGAGACGTGACGATGTCGTACGTCAGATGGCGCGACAAGGGTTCGGTGCGGGGGTGGCTTTTGACTGTAGCGGGGTCGCAGGGTGGGTCTCGTGGCAGGGGTCAGTGGCTGGGGCCCCGGTCCCACGGGCTTCGGGAGTGACCCACAGTTGACGGCCAGAAGTCCGGCCCGCTTCAGATTCGAGCATGTTGTGGGATATTGCTCCTGTGAAATGTGGAAGACCCAAAGATTACATAGATCACGGGAGACTATAAGGAGAGAAAGTGCCGGATTTATGTGATGCACTATCATATCAGGACCTGGTTAGCTGCATGTACCGAAGATCTGGTATTGCTGGGGACCAACTTTCTCAGTCCGAGTTCATGAAGACTGACTGTATTATTCTCGATTAGCCTATTTTCACCAAGGCAACCGCCCCCCTCATGGAATTTCTCACAAGTAGATGAATGAGGTGGTCACGTGCGACCGCTCCTTCCTTTTTCCGTCTTACTTTCCGCGTTCCTCTGTGACACTTGTATGGCGATCATCCAAAGAATGTCCGAAAGCAAGACGCGTGAACCACGACCAAATTCGACCAAAACTCATCAACATAACCCATCAAATTTCTTCAACAAATCGGCAAGCAATCTCATGTCACTACCACCTGACAAGTCGCCATGACGACTCAGAATCTACTCTCCCCGGACTTCCCATCCACCCGACAAAAGGCAGTCCAAGACGCCCAGAGGGCGCAAGCCTCCATCACCCAGCAATGCTCCAGCCCAGACCAGTCCCCGCCCTACATTCTCGACGAGCTCATCGGCAAGGGCACCTTTGGCCGCGTCTACAAGGCGACCAGCAAGTCGGGCCGCGCCGTCGCGGTCAAGATCATCAGCATTGAGGAAGGCGACATCCTCGACCCCAAGCGCTCGGATACTTTTGGCGACATCCTGAAAGAGGTCAACACGCTAAAGATACTCGGCACGAGCGGGGCGGAGAATGTCAACGTCGTTATTGATGCCCTGCTATTAGGGCAGACCATGTGGGTGGTCACGGAACTGTGTGCCGGGGGCAGCGTCTCGACGCTGATGAGGCCCACCGGCGGTCTTCCAGAGAAATGGATTGTCCCCATCTTGAGAGAGGTGGCCGTCGCCATCTACTGGGTCCACAAGGAAGGAATCATCCATCGTGACATCAAGTGCGCCAACGTCCTCATCACAGACGTGGGTCAGGTCCAACTCTGCGACTTCGGCGTCGCGGGCATCATCAAAAGCAGGTCCGAAAAGCGGAGCACCGTCACCGGCACTCTCCAATGGATGGCACCAGAACTGTTCGACTCCCACGTCTCCTACGGCACTGAGGTGGACATCTGGGCATTTGGGTCTCTGGCATACGAGGCCGCCGTGGGATTACCACCCAACGCAACAACAGCCATTGACCCGGCAAGTTTTGGCACCTATCTCAAGCAGCACGCTCCCCGCCTGGAGGGAGACCAGTACTCCGCGCGACTCAAGGACCTCGTGGCATACTGCATGGTCAATGACCCCAAAAAACGACCGCCAATCGAGCTGGTGCAGATGCATCCCTACATCGACAACACCGAGAACGACTACCCTACCGAGTCATTGTCCAAGCTCGTAAATGCTTACAGGCTTTGGGAGTCACAGGGTGGA
Organism: Scopulariopsis brevicaulis; assembly: GCA_017657125.1. Classification (NCBI taxonomy): domain Eukaryota; kingdom Fungi; phylum Ascomycota; class Sordariomycetes; order Microascales; family Microascaceae; genus Scopulariopsis; species Scopulariopsis brevicaulis. Next base: position 20,221 of record JAGFNX010000252.1, read on the forward strand.
AGCCGCCAATCCCTCTTCGCTGCCGGAGGTGCCATGGGTCCTCTCAGCCAGTCGCCACCCAAGGAAAGCGATGAGTGGGACTTCAACGCCGACCCCTCCACCCAACCACCTCTCGATGACTCCGAGACACAAGCTGTGTACGACGCTTACGGATCGAGAGTGGACCTTCCTCCGCAGCCCATCCCACGAAGACGGCGCAAACCTCCTCCCAATCTTCGACCCTTCAACGCGCCCCTCCAGAAGGTCTTCGACCCCAACACAATCGCCAACTACCACGAGCACGTCATAGAATTTTACAAGCCCCAGAGTGCCCCATCAGACCTCCCCCTACGAGATAACACGCAGCAACCGAAGCTCCGAGAGTCGCTCATCGACCTCGACGAATCGCTGGGGAGGACCTTGCGGGAGGCGCCCCATATCGACGACCTGGATACCATTCGACCTTCCGGAAAGCCCCTTCCTATCGTGAAGAGTGGTGACGATAACCGGCGGACGCGAGATTGGAAGTTTCCCATCATGTCCTCTCTCTCCCCCGAGTTCGACCATTCACGCTTTACGCCCGAAAAGAAGGGATCCTCAGTAACTGGAGATTACAATCCAAAAACTCCGGTCCCGCGAAAACAGAGCGTAAGCTCGAGCCCGAGTATACAGGAGAAGCGCGTGTCGGCGGTTAGTTTGATTGATCTGGACGCCAGCCTCACCCCCGACGTCACAAGCGACTCCGGACATCCGTCGACGGCAGAATCTGACGGAGGGTCCGCATATTCGGACCCTATGAGGACCCCGTTCGAGTTCGATCTCGAGAGACACAACCCAATCGTCGCTCCGTTCTCCATCCGCGAACCCTGCCTGTGCATTCCCACAAAAACATCTCAACCGACCACAGACGCTACTGTAAACATGAGATGCCACCATCGCAAGGATAAAAGAAGCGGAAGCAGCGTACGACTCGACAAGAGTCTACCCCCCTCCCCACGTCACTCAGGCCTGAAAATGCCGCCCCTGCCGATGGCACCCGACCCGGCGGTCCTGGAGGGCCTCGGGTCCAACGACGACCTCAAGGCCGAGCTCCAGCGGATGATTGGTGGCATGAGTGACCACCTGAAGGCTGCGGGTGGGATGCTGGAAATGTGGCCTGTTGGTAATGGTGAAAAGGATCGGGGTGCTGATTTGTTGGATGGGTAAGACGCAGTGAGACTTAGAACCTTGGGGATCGGGAATAAACGTGTATATTATGGAGGCCGGTGGTATGGAGGCCGGAATTGCCTTTGTGGAAAGGGGTGAAAATGTCTAGGCGGCGTTGAGGGTCTGGGGAAAGTGTAATCACGGATCATGGTTATGGGCGTTTCGATGGAAAAGGTTTCTAATTAGATAAATGACGATTTCAGATTTTATTATGTCGGGAGAGAAGCTTCCACAATGTATGGGTCTGGTTTCCGAATAGCTCGGAGGGCGTGATTCATATCATTCAAAGATGACTCCGGCTACAGTTAATCACGACTATAAATAGTTTCGTCTCGCCTGGATATACTAAATTTGAGGTGATGTTGAGGATCCGGACTTCGTCAGGACAGTTCCAGCAACGAGAGGATCGTGTTTTAGTTCTTTCTCCTCGAAACCGAAATTTGAATTCTTCCCGTTTGTACTGCGACAAACAATACGAAACCCCATAGAGGCAGAATAGACGTTGAACCGACGACGCAGGCTGTGACATCTCAAAAAAGCCGATACTGAGGCAAGTTATTACTTCAGACACCCATTCAACTATTCGGCCAGCTTTCCATGGCTTCGAAGGACCGGTTGTAACGCAAGCAGCCAACTTGACAAGTCCCAAACTTTACTTTCCGAGTCTGTCGCGTCTATCCACCGACTTACATCCTCCATGCCTCTGTGCTGTATTTCTAGTTCTTAGATATGCCAAAATTACCAACATGGCAAAAATTAAGAGGTACCTCTCATGGTAGTTTTGCTTTGGTAGAGTAGATCCTATAAACCTCCATATATGTCTACACGCCGACAAAATTAGGCGTGAGCAAATCCGCAAATTTCCGTGGTGTTGACTGCCCCACTACCACACCGAGGAACAACACATCACGTTCAGAAGTAGGTATTAGAACCAGGACAATATCAACTTAGAATACACAAACGTCCGAAAGATATCTTCGACACAGAAGGGATGCGTCCACGTTTGCGCTGGCGGTGACATGTAGTATATAGGGCTGCCGTTGCCTGCACGTGTGGGCCAAGAGACCGGGGTCCAGCACGCTGCCTAGCAGCGGGCGGGGTCGAACTGCAAACACGGCCTCCGCGTCCGATATAAATAGCACCAATGTTGCGGCTTCAGCAAGCACTGTCGCTCCCATCCTCCTCACCATTCACACCATGGATATCAATTGTTTTCCCCCAGAGGTCCAGTCCGCCATTCTTGGCCACCTCATCGAAGCCGACACATCCACACCCGAGGGCCGTCTGACGAACATCCGTGCCGCCCGCCTGGTCTGCCGCCAATGGAATGCCCTCGCCACGCCGCACCTTTTCGAGACCGTCTTCCTAACCCACTCGGACGAGAACTTCACTACATGGAACAGTCTCCTGAATAATGAGTCCATCCGTAACTCCGCCCGGCGCGTCGTGATCCGGAGTAGCCCCGAAGACATAGAGGAGTGTGGCCGCGCCTGGTACGACTGGAATAGCGAGGGGGGCTATCCTGCCTTCACCAATTCCATCGCCCGCATCGCCGAGTTACCGAACGTCGGGGCCCTCAAGATCCACTTCCACGAGAACGTTGTAGGCGTCACGAATGAATCAAGCATATGGGTAATCACCGAGCGGCCGCACACGCGCGTCAACACTCTCAAAGCCGTCTTCGGCGCGATCCGCCAACGTGCCGCGAAGAACCCCGGCGGCGCAAGCATCCGGTCCCTGACGTTCGAGAACCTGCAAAACATGCCGATCCCAGAGTTCACCGAGTCCGAGCTGTACCGGGATGTGATGAAGGATGTGGACCGCCTACACGTCCTGGTGGCCGAGGAATACACCGAGGGGGGACCCGACGGCGACATTTACTGCATCGAGCGGCAGCAGTACGAGCCTTATCTCCAGGACTCGCTCCTCCCGCCCCTTGCCAGCCAGCTCATCAACCTCACGCTCGCCTTCAACGAGGGCTGGGGCATCATGCCGGGCTACTTCGATGGCCGGGGCCTCGTCTTCCCCCGCCTGAAGACTCTTTCTCTACGCAACTTCATGATCGGGTATCACAACCACCTCGACTGGGTCCTGGCGCAGAAGACGCTCACAACCCTTCGGCTGGATCAGTGCTGCGTCGTCTCTCACCTGCGGGTGGGAGACGAGCTGCAGAGGTGGAATGTGCGCACCGACGATTGGGAGATGCAGCCCCACGGCTCATACGGCTTCCTTGAAGACTCCGACGCGGTGTACACCTTCTCCGGGACTTGGGCTGCCATCTTCGACCGCATCCGCACGCAGCTGCCCAACCTGACAGACTTCCGCATCAACCAGGACGAGGACGCGCAAAAGTTCATGATCTGGTGGGCGATGGGCGCGCGCCTGTCGGGGCACCGGTATATAACCTTTGACGTGGGCCTCCTGCCGTCTCAGTGGATTGAGGCGGCCAGCGACGGGGAGATGGAGTTTGGGGACAATATCGCGACGCCGTGGGTCGAGGGCTCGAACAACGACTTGCATGATGATCCCGATGCGAGCGTGAATCGTGCTAGAGAGACAGAGGAAGAGGACGGCGCTGCTCTGGAAGCTCTGTTGGAGACAATCCGGAGAAGGCGCCAGGGTTTGCAGACGTAATAGCGATGGAGGTTCATGGTTGATTCTGGGATGTGCTCCTCCTGCAGGAAATTATTGAGGTTCGGCCAAGCAGGCTTGTATGTTATTCTTCCATGGCATTGACTCCTCGTCACGGTTGAATAAGCTCGTATCTGTCCGACGCCATAAGCGCGGCCTTTTTCCGAGCAAAAGTCCACTGGGATGGGGTACCGTTTAAACCAATCACTGCCCGAAAGATTCTTCCACAGCCCCAGCCGAGCCCGCCGACGAAATCCCCGCGGCCACCCGAAATCTCACCCGCGTCTAAAGGAAGGTTCCTGGAAGCCGGGGGTCCACATTGACACGTTGATCTGCGACCATACTAGTCTATTAACCGACAGCTCACATAAGCTTCTCCGCAACAAACGACAAATCCGCGGGGGCTGGGACCAAACGGCCGGTATGTCCCGAGAGTAATCAGGAGTACAAACGGAAACGATCGACACTTTCATTCGTATTCAGGTCCCGACGTCAGACGGGCAACGCCATGTTAATCCTCCCACGGCTTGGCAGCTGACAGGATCACGACAGTCCAAAACGTCGCTTGCCGTGGCAGCTAAGGGAGATGACGTCCCGAACACGAGTCCTGCCGGATTACATGCTTTCCTGCTCGCTTGAAGGATTCCCAATGCACCGGCGCGAGAAAAATAGACCGCTAGAGTAAGCTGGAATTCGGGATTCCTGGCATCCACCACCGCGCCAAGACTACCCCGGTCTTCGGACCCGACGGGTGTCGACCGGTCCGGCGACACAAGGCAGACAGGGACCCCAGTCCATGACATATTTTTAGAAACAGTGGAGTTCTCCTCCCGTGGCACCCAACATTAGCCCGTGGCTGCGGCACAGAACTGCGGAAAGGATGGGCTTGGCCGGTGGCGGTCAGTGGTTGTGGCGCAGCGAGTAGGATTGTGGGTATGACTGATTGGACGCCTTGCCGAGTATGTGCTGATGGTTTGCCCTGTTTTCTCAAACAGGGATGTTGATGGTGCCCAGAGCCGACAGCTCGAGGCCCAAGAGCACTGGGCTGTGGAGTGTAACCGGCTGCTGCTGGCTGTGCTTGACCATGGGAGGGCGTCAGCGTTCATGCTGACTTACATGTTTATCTCGGTGCCTGCTTCACCAAGAACATCTGAGCACCGCGGATATATAAAGAACAGACGATCCGCCCATTCATCACTAACTCTCATCTCACAATCACAAGTCACCGCATCGTAACAGAAGCTTAATACTCCTATCCACCACGCTACAAACACGAAACAACAACTTCATCACACCGCTTCCAACCAGCCTCAGCTACACCTCATAATCTAATAATTCAACCTCCCAACAAAATCAAAATGCGCTCCATCGCCCTCGCCATCGCCGCCCTCTCCACCCTCGCCACAGCTGCCAACGCGGACGTTGGCTATGCTGGCGTCGAAAACCTCTGCGACTTTGACGTCTACACCTGGTACGTCGGCGGCAACGTGAGCGACGTTAAGATCAACCCCGCGCATGCCGGCTACCAGGGCGAGAAGTACACCTTGGACCCCGAGTCGGGCGGCCGCGTCATCAAGATGACGACCGAGGAGGATGGCCTCTACAACGGCTCGCCGCAGCTCAACTTGGCCTACACGCTCGACGGAGCGCAGGTGTGGTACGACATGAGCGAAGTCTTCGGGTCGCCGTTTGAGGGGCACGAGCTGTTCCTTCACGCCATTGACGATGACTGCGAAGATGTCGAGTGGAAGGACGGCGTTCAGCCTGGTGGGAGTAACGTGAACGTGTGCACGAGCGAGAAGAGCTTCACTCTCGTCCTCTGCAAGGAACTCGACAACAGGTAGACGGACTTCACGGATACGGATAGCTGATCTGGGGGATATAATAGTATAGTGCCGTAATATAAACTGGATCTATATGTACACTTATATGAACGTCCGCATCGTGTTTAGCAAAAAGTTGTCTTTGGGGATGGCGTTTCCTGTGATCATGCCAATCGTGTATTAGACACCTTTGAACAATTCCGACTCAGCGAGCCATCTTCTTACAGCTGGAGACAAATCCGGAGGGTGGGCTGTGAGATCAGTAAGGATAGGGTAGCCCGCTACATACGAACGGCTTTTATATACAGTGAGCGCGGAAATTGCAAGTTTAATTGACTTCATCTTTCGCCAGTTCTCGGGTTATACGCTGGCGTTGTGTAGTCATCATTCTACTAAATACGATTGGTCGGCTTTGATGACGAAGGCAACCACACTGTGAACAGGGGTTGTACCTGAATGGAGTAGGCGGCGCTGCCGCGAAAGCAAACGCGTGCTTATCGCGCCGAAAGAACCCAAGCCAGTGCCATCAGTCTGTTTATCTGTGTGTCAGGGAAGCATTCTCTCGTTCTACCTGTATCTATCAACACGCCTTCGTTTCACTCTCCTTCTCCGTCGCCGAAACTCAAAATCAAGCCACATATGTCGAGACCAGATCCCCACGCCTGCCTTCAATCGCGGTGCTTCCTCTGCGATGATGACTTTCCCAGAGATGCAGCCATCCGTCCACATGCCAACATCGTTGCACGTAAGCCGCATTCACAAATGATCGAGTATCCCGTGACCCTAAAGCTAATGCGATCACCAAGTCTTCGCGGCCAACAATGTCGTCGAAGTAGTCCACCACGCGTCGCGAGAAATCATCAGCTTCATGCGGGAAAAGATCCCGCGACTTGAACTCTGGGTCCGGGGCGTCTACCATAAGTTTGAACGGTACCACCCGAGATTCAAAAGCTATCCGGACGAGGAGGAGGATCCTGGGTGGAAGTTCAACGGCAGATATTGCGGACACTGCGCGCCGAAGAAGGCCCTCTTCTTCGCTCACGAGGATTGCTGGAAACTCGTGAAGGGCCACGGTATTAGTGCGAGGAAACTCTACGAGTTCGCCGTTCAGACGCAGCCGCTCCTGCCGTGGAGAAGCGATAAGCCGCATTGTCGGCCTTTGGAGGTGTTCCACTGTGCCGACGTCCTCAACTCCGGAACCTCCCTAGGGGAGTTTGTCGCTGAGATATCCCGTCGACTACCCCTAGAGCTCCAGCAGTGTATTTTCGCAGAGCTTCAGCGGAGTGTGGCGAGTACGATGGAAGACTCACCCTTTGGCCGGTATCGGGATAGATGGGTCGCTACCCATCAGTCGGGGGATGTACTATTCGCGCGATTCGCAACGATAATGGCACATACAATACCGGTTCTGAAGCAGCTCAGGACTAACGCTACGAACGTTCTCAAATTTCACCCCACACAATCATCAATTTCCGACGCGTCATCACCTGACTCGACGAGCCATTCATACGAAACACTCTACGTCCTTACGGGGGAAATTTTTGGACGATCCTATATATCTAAGATCGGCCGCAACCGAGAAGGTCCCGGCGTGCTATCGATTGTGATAACACCGTCCGTGATCAGGGGCGTAAGGTTCGCACTCGGTCGATTTGGACTTCGTGCCATTCGCATCTTGTACAACGACGGGTCCCGGTCGCCTTGGCTGGGAGACCCCTCCGGTTGCTGGTTCGGGAATGAGCCTGCACGCCAGGTTGGGCGTTTCCCTTCCGAGAGTTTCATAGAAAGCCAGCTTTTGGATCTCGTCGCCACTGCCACCGTACGTATAGACATGCCTTTGGGGGTGGGTGGCCCTACATGTAATGTATCTCGAACAACGCCAGCCGCTAACCGCCGCATGTCTATGTAGAACCTCAGTGTTATTCACGTCGACATGGGCGTCCATCGTCCCCGCGCCAAACGATTCGTTGACGCACTGTTGGACAATGAGGTCGACGCCCCCCCTGGGGAACTTTTAGCATTCACCAGGAAGCGGTTCTGGGGTTCCCCGTTACCGAGACTCCAGTCCCCCCAATATCGCTGGTGGAAGTTGTTCTCCTGCTTGCCGCTCAAAATTGGGTCGGCTTATACTTCTGGACTGACAGTGCACTGGAGCGGGCGCGAAGTTATTGGCATGACCTCTTACGGGGAGGATGACCGGTGTGCCTCCGTCGGCTACCGCCGGGGCCATGCTACGCACTTTGCCTTGTCACAGGGAGAATTCTTCACGTCTCTTTGGGTGAGACGTACAAGCAATAGCAGCCTGGATTCAGATCCATTCCTCCTCTCCGTAAGTATTTTCCCATACGAGCAAGTACTATGGCTCATGTAAGTGGTCCTGTGCTGACCTTTTCGTATTGGTACTATACTACAGTTCATCACAAATCTTGGCCGTAGCTGCCACTTCGGGGAACAATTCTTGGAAGTGCCTCGCCTTAGCGAGGGCCCTCTCCATTGCATGTGGGAGCGTATCAGCGCTTGGGATGGTGCCGCTAAGATTACGGGAATACTCGTCAATGACTATCGTGATAGTGACGGATATTACAATTTCGGCGTTGCGGACGAGCCACTCCCGGAATCTACTGCGGCGGCGGTTCCTACAGTGGAACTGATTGAGCGAGCCGGCGCCTACGAAGCCCCTGGCGACAACGACCGGCCTAAGGCGTACTTCCATTTAACCACCGGCTCACTCCATGATGTAGCTTCCATACAGATTCGGCGGGAGAGTGCTAGAGGCCGATGCCTCGGGATGCGTATTGTCCACTCTAGCGGGCCAGATGACGTTCTGGGATCCTGGGACCCGCAAGATACCTTGTCCATCTCTACCCTTTATGATGCACAGTCCGCTTCAGATGAACTGGTCCGCGCTGGGAAAGTACAATCTGGCCTTGTGTTCTCTATAGCAGAGAGCTCGGGGTGGATATACGTCGCAGACATACAGATGTGCAATAGCACCTGCGGTTCATACGACGTGGCGATGAGGCAGTGGTCAACATCGGTACGTTTCTCGTACACGAGGCTCGTGACGAAGATTCTTCCCCCGGCTAACTAACGTATGAAATGCACAGCAGAAGAGCGGGCCTGACAAGACGACAATTGTTGCGAAGCAAACTTTTTGCATTGGGGATGCAGGAACCGGAACGGCGAGTCACCCGTTTCATACGCGTGCTGGTGTCCACTAACGCCCACCTAGAGGCTAGCCTGGTGGTGGGACGACTACTGTGACGAGCTCCAGGAGTACGAGCCCCGTACCGCCAAGCCAATTCTCTGTTACCACGTTGGTAGGGCGGTTGGACTGAAGTGGGAGCCTCCCTGCACAAATGAGACCTATCGACTCTGGGAGTAGCTAGACTGCCCTCTCGTTTGAGTGCCTGCGTCAACATTGAAACCCAGATAACGAGCTTGCGGTGCTCAACCACCGCGTATGTCTTACGATATGACGAGTTACGAGTAAGTTTGACCGATTCTTATGATATGACTGATCAGTTAATGCTTTCTTTTCCCCCTTCCGGGTCGGCCTTTCTTTTGCTCCTAACTTTGCGACCCTGATCTTCCTACCTCGCTTATCTCCCCTGGGCCGAAAAGAAGTAGCCCAAGGATTTAGCTGTCGTTGAAGATAACTAAGACACTAGTGAAAACTGCCTAACGCTTGGACTGCATATGCTATATAACGTATATAAGAGCGACATAACGAAATAATTGAGAATAGATACTTGCAGTTCCTTAGTAGTCAGCTAATACAACAGTATGGGAAGCGCGTTCAAGCCGTTTCACCGCGTCATGTTAATCGAACTACGAGGATAATATACAAACGGAAGAGACCTCCCGAAGCAAACCGGCGAAATTATAGCTGCGGCTAGGCCCTCCATGAAAGTCAATGCCGACTGAAAATCAGATCTGGCGTTACAAGTATCCAAGCATCGCCCTATCCAGGGGCCTCTACAGGCCGAAGCCTTTCCGTGGTATATATATATATATATAGTGTTAGTTTTCAGAAGCCCCAAGTTTTGGCTCTAAGAAAAAAAATTAGAACATCACCAGGCACCGCTGTATGGCCGGGCTCGCTGGCTGAAGTCTTACACGACGGGGTGTAGTCGTGATATAAGATTGGTAATTGAAGTTGGCCCTTGTGGCCGGCCGTCGCTAGGAGGTGGGAGAACTGACCGATTTCACTTAGTAAGCTTGTTTGCAACGACGCGCCGCTGTTTGAGATGGTCACTACACTACACACCACATGAGCCCGCCAGAGCCTCCCGCTTATGCATAAACCTCTTAAATTAGTCGTACCCTCATCAATACTCCAATGTCGAATCAAGAGCCTCATGTCAGCTTTCAAACCCGATGTTTTCTCTGCGATCACGATCTCCCTGGGATGAAGGGAAGCGGACCACGAGGCGTCGCGCGTAAGCCACCTCGCTACCTACTGCCAATTCATAAGCCCCTTTACTGACGCCATTCTCTCAGTCTTCGCCATCGGCGACTCAATTGAGGTTATTCGCGACGTATTCTCTGATGTCCCAGATCTCGTCCGGAACAAACGGCATCACATCAGCTACAAGGTCCGCGGCATCAGGCACGACTTTGGAAGGTTCCACCCACCCTTCCTCATCAACGCGATGCAATCCCTCTGGGATGACGTGCCATGGGACGAAGGCGTGAATACCTGTGGAAGATGCGTGCCCGAAAAGGCGTTATTCTTTGCACACGCAGACTGCTGGGCCATCGCCGAACGATACGACATCAGCACCACCCAGCTATACCAGTTCGCGACCCAAACACGGCCCCTAGTTCCATGGCGGGGCGCCGAGCCACAATCTCGGCTTTTGGGCCTGTCGGAATGTCTTAATGCCGAGACTCGGACACCCCTCGCTAGTCTCCTCAACACGATATCCCGCCGGCTACCACCCGAACTCCAGCAAATTATATTGACCCTCCTCCAGCGAAGCGCAATGGATGGCACACATGATGGTCCCATGGGTTTGGGGCAAGATGAACCAGCGGTAGAGTCAGGTGGCACTCTGTTTACACAGCTAGCAGTTGTGCAATCACAGACGGTGCCTGTTTTGAAGCAAATTCGCACAGAGAATGGCTTGAACTGCCACGCATCCCGATCAAATGACGCCATCGTGGAAGGCGGTGGCCAAGTAAGGACAATGTCCATCCGCATCCGGAACATATTTGGCCGCACCTATATATCAGACATCGGAATCAACCAGCTAGACGAGGGTGTATTATCCACCCCCATATCGTCAAGTCGTATCATTGGTCTGCGATTTGCCCTTGGCAGGTTTGGGCTTCGGGCGATCCGTATTCTGTACGAGAGTGGATCTCACTCGGGCTGGCTGGGGAATCCTTCGGGCTGCTGGTTTGGAAACGTCCGTGGTAGTCAAATGCAAAGTCTCCGTACGAACGGTGATGTACGTCTACAGCTGTCTCCTAAGTCCACCCCGCACGCACAGATTCCACCGCTAACAACTCAACGACAATATAGCATCTTCGGGTTACCGCCGTCGATTTCAACTGCGAGCCCTTTCGTGCCCATGGCATCAGAAATGCGTTATTGGACCATGAAGTCGATGCCCTTCCCGGGGAGCCTCTCGTGTTCACCTGCAAACGCATCAACGCACAGCCGCCAGTTCTTACAACCCTACACTACCCGAGATGGAGAATTATCTCGTGCCTACCGCTTACCTTTGGAGCGAATTATGCCACTGGTATTACGATCTACTGGGATGCACGGATTCTCATCGGCATGACCTCTTACGGGCCAGACGGCCGGATTGCTTCTCTGGGGAAGTGTAGAGGTGAATCAGTACACTTCTCCTTGATGGCAGGCGAATGCTTCACATCACTCTGGGTGAGGCCCTCGATAAAAGGTAGTCTTGCTTATCAACCGTTTGTCCTTTCTGTAAGTACGCTTTAACACGGCATCCACATGGATGTACCTCGTCGCCTAACTTATCGCGATCACAGTTCACCACAAGCCTCGACCGTAGTTGCCACTTTGGACCACACTACATGGTAACGGCCCGGACGAATTCTAACACTCTACAATTCCCGTGGGAAAAGATTGGAAACTGGGTCAGTCCAGTGAAAATTACGGCAATCCTGGTCGATGCCTGTAGCGACACAAACCTGGAAGGCTACCATAACTTTGGGGTTGTGAAGGCACTAGAGTCCTCTTTGGACAAACCCAAGGAGCCAGTGCCCACGATCGAACCCCTAGAAAGAGAGCCCCTCCGCGAAGACCCGTGCTATCCGCTATTCCATCTAACGACAGGCTCGCTTCACAATGTGGTCGGTCTCCAGTTGCGAAAGAACCAACATCGATTTCTCGGGCTACGAATTTGTCACTCAAGTGGACTGGACGACTATCTCGGATCTTGGGACCCGCAGGATACGGCTCATACAATGACTCTCTTCGACCATACTGAAGGACAATTAGCCAGGGTGCAATTTGACCTAGCGGAGGGAAAGTACGGGCTTTATGTGTCTGGAATTTCTGCGTCTGTCGACCCACCATCGGCAGCAGACCGAGAGTGGCAGCTCTCTCTGTCTCCAGTGTTGCCAAAGGTGACCTTGCTGTTCCACTGCGACGTGCCTAACAAAGTTGGCTAGCCCACTCCGTATTGCGGGTGAAGATCACTGACGAGATGATTTAGCGACTTGCGTGGTGGTTTGACGACTACTGCGACGAGATACGGAGCTACGAGCCGGGGGCCCCTGTGGATATTCTCTGCTCTGACGAGAATAAGCAGGTCGCATTGCTGTGGGAGCCGCCCGGCCCGGGATCGCATTATCGGCTGTAGCTCTCTTCCCTGGACCCAATACTGACCCTGCCATGGCACTGGGGCAATGAAGGCGCGGCGCCTGATCGTAACTGTTCCCCTAAGCGCCTTATCCGACATGACTTTGCTTTCCCCGGCTTCTATTTTATCATGCCGTAAGGCCCAGTCTTTATAATCGTAGTTGTTTAAAGTGAGTAGGCCGGTATGTGAAGTTTCGACGATTTACCACCTGTCACACGTTGGCATAAAAGAACCACGAATCTACAGTATAGCATAACCCGACATTTTTGTCAATTCCGTTTGTTCTATCGAAGACTAAAACCAGGTTTCGGCAGCATTCTCTCACCCCAGTGACATCCCAACCGCGAGAACCAGAGCGGTAAACACCACAGCATAGGTCGTCAGCGCCTCATTGTCCGTAGACTCGGCGTCACTCGTGAACATCGACAACGAATCGTCATTCTCATCCGACTCGCCACCCGCGCAAGTGCAACGTTGCGGAGCCGCCACCGCCGACTCGTCCCCGGGTTCCTCAACAACAGTCTTATCTCCGCCACCAGCCCCGGGCGAAGGACCAGCCGATCCGCAGTCTCCTACAGGCGCAGCGGCGTCTGGGTTGTTCACGTCAACATCCGGGCCAGGACCCGGAAACATGACGTCCTCCGATGCGGCCGTCTCACACCCATTTCCTAGATTAGCCGTAAACATGTCAGGCCGCTGCTCAAACGGCACTTCCTCGCCGCCCGAACTCCCGCCCCTGATCGTGATGGGCGCGCAGTTCTGGTAGAACTCGCGGTTGCCGACCTTGTTCAGCCACGACCATGACAGAATGGCCTGGTCGGAAGACGGCGTGTCGGCGGGAACCCGGAAGCTAAAGGTGCTCTCCGGCGCCGTCTCAGGGCATCCGCCGACGTAGCTGCGGATGACGGTGAACGACTCCCCGCCGTCAAGAGAGAGCGACACCTGGCATGATCCGCCCTCATGGGGCGCTCTGCCGGCGATGGTGATAGACTGCTCCGATCCAGCCTCCCATGTCGCGACAGGCGCTCCGGCAGGCGATCCGAGGAGGGAGTGGTAGCCCTTACAGGGGAACGAGTCCCCAGAAATTGGAGCAACGAGGTCAAAATCGACGTCTCCGTTTGCATTGGGGTTGTTCTTGGAGCGGAAGGGGGAGGCGTCGGTCATTTCCATGTGTGCCTTGGCTAGGGAAGCTAGGAGGCAGATACCGAGGAAGCGTATGGTGAGTTCGGACTGCATTTTAGCGGGTGTGGATGTTGTGTGTTGGGAACTGTTGGTTGTGTGAGCTTTTCGGGATTCTCGATGGTTATTGTTACCTACCAGAGGTAAAAGTCATCAAGCGTGAGTGTAAAGAGTAAGCTGATGAGATTCTGTTCTAGGTTCAAGGAACGGCTCTCTTCTCATTTATACTCGGGGTGTCGCAGCACACACAATGGATGGTTTGTACTTGAATACAAAGGCTGGACTCTCATACACGATGATGGCCGTGTTGAAGGGGAAAAGGAAACCACTGATATAATAAGATGTGGGCTGGACAAAGAATACTGGAACAAGTCTTCCGATGACATTTGCCATTGAAACAACTCGGTAGACAAAACAAGCGAGTTCACCGGGGGGTTGTAACAACGGGTTCATTGGGCCACTAAAGAAAACAGAGCGAGGTACGCAACATGATCCAAGCGATCACAGTGGTAAGTGCTGTCGCAGGTTAAACTTACACGAGACACCGATAATCCATGCCGAGCTAGGAGTCCAGTTAAACGCCAATCCCATCCCAAATATCCATGGCCTGCCGTACCACTCCCTCCCCCGGGGCCAGCTCTTCATCAATCCCAGAGCCAGAATCCCGATCCTCAATTTCCACGTCATACCTATTCAAAAATTTCACCATCCACCGATCCATATCAAACGCGCCCGTCGTTCCCTTCCGCTCACACGCCCTATGAAACGCCCTCAGCCTCGAGAACGAGCTCTCAGCATAGCGGAAGCACTTCTGCAACCGGTGCAGCATGACAAAATTCTGTTCTAGCAACTCCCTTGCCGCATCTACCTCAGTCTCGCGTGGGTCGAGAAGTAGAGTGTGGAGGTGTATCGACGACGCGATGACGAGAAGGTGGCCGTTTATTGGCGACCAGAGACACTCCTTACCCAGCTCTGAATGAAGCGTCCACATGAGCTTGCTCAGAGCGACGGCATGCGCCTTACACCGCCCAGCATACGTGACCGCTTCATCATCGATGGGGTCCCCGGCGCCGTCTAGTGTCCACCGGTTCAGAAACTGGTAGTACAGTGACTGTGATGTGTGATGGTATATGATGTGCATGACGGCGAAGACTTGCCCGTATCCGCGCCTCTCGTAGCTCTCGAGGTTCTCCCGCGTGTCATGCATATGAGCCGGCAAGTCCCCCAGCCAACGGTCGATCTTCATGGATAGCTCCTGAGTGCGGTGTCTTGCGCGAAACTCCGTAGAGGGCTCATGTACAAGGTCATGATTGAGCTGTACCACCTGAGCATGATAGTGCGTCAACGGAAGTATCGCGGCCCAGATCCCTGGTGCTCGGGAGGCCTCTGTGTCATCGTGTACACCAGCCAGCCGACCTTCCCTCATATTGTCGAATACCTCCTCTTCCATTGGCCTCGGAAATTTGGGGTCGTTCCGCAGTTGCGGAGGCACCTGAGAGCGGACCGAGTCCCAGGCGTCCGCCATCCAACATTGCCAGTACACTATGCGACATGGCCATTAGCAGACTGGGATCGGTATACTTGAACTGCTAGTTGGAGACGCTGGTGCTTACGCCGTATTTCGAGCTGCCTCCGTAGACTGTCCGCACTAAGTTTAAGCGGCAGCCCCAAGAGCTGTACCATCCGGATAGCTTGGCAGCTGAGGAGGGCATCCTGATCGCGATCACCTTCCACAGCGGCCGCAAACCCGATTAGCGAAGCCCCTTGTAGCGCCTCGATGGATACCAGCTTGGTGCGAGCATTATAAGCTTTGGTCGCCTCTTTCAGGAAAGGCGCACCGCGGACCCATGGCGAGGTCCCTTCAAAGACGTGACTCGACGAGAACCTGCCGTTATCAGAATGATGTCCGAGAACACGATAGCGTTCCGACTTCATTCGACCAGCGCTACTTACCGGGCTACCAGAGAAATCATAGCTAGGAGTAGGTAATCGGGGGCCCTGCCGGCACGGTGGTCGGCTATAAACGACGGCCTATGGAATATGATGTGTTGCTTGTCATGTATCAACTTGAAGTAACCGTGGACGAGCTCTTCGCACAGGCTTTGGTTGTGGAGTGTGTCGGCCACAATCCCTGGTGCCAGCGCCGCAGCGGGCGTCGAAGTGAGGGACTCGGGGCTCTGTAGGTCGATTGCCAGTGGGTGACATTGCTGCGAGCTATGGCGGAGCTCTCTACGTATCCGCACCCTCGCAATGTCGCACCGCAGGTTCTTCGCCTCACACAGTTGGCAGATATCCGCCGTCGGCTCTGAGATGCACCTCTTCTTACGCGAACTTGTAAGGCGTTAGAGCATAACAGATCCACACTGCCGTGACTGGGAACAGGACCAGAATTTGCGTACCGACAGGTTGTGCATGCAGAGAGTATGCGCATGTTATCTTCTGTGAGACCCCTGAGCAGGGTGCGAGGATGGAAGATGAGGCGGGCGATGAAGGAACGTTGCGGTCGTGCGGCATTAGCATGCACAGGCTGTGATCTGACTGGACCGCTTGTGTGGGGAGGGAATTGCGGGGGAAACTACAGGGGTAGCGCAGAGCACTGAACAGGCGCAGGACTTCCTGCAACTATCCTCGCCCGCGTAGTTTGGAATGGGATCTTCTGCTAGCACATTGGGAGGGGCTCTCCGAGTTCTTAGAAATGTATCAGTTGTCTATCAAGGAGGTATAGCCGCTCTTTACGAGTACTGTGTAACGTGCAACATGTTAGCCGACAACTAACTTCGAGCCACCCCTATAGCCTCCCCTTGTCCTTCACACCCATGAACAGAGCATCAGCCGAGGCCAACGCATTCCCCTTCTCGTCCTCAATAACAACCGCAACGTAAAACTTCCTCCCCTCCGCCTTGGTAACCCACGTCCTCGAAAACACCGTCGCAGGAATCAACAGCGGCCGGTGGAACTTGGTATTCATATACGCCGTCACAACCATCTTGTAATCAATCACCCCACTCTTCTGATTGAGAGCCCCCAGCTCGCCAGCGACCTCGTCAAGGAGACTCATGACCATGCCGCCGTGGCATATGCCCTCGAAGCCCCCGACGTCCCGCCCCAGCGTGATGAGGGCCCTGACCTCGTTGACGACCTCGCCGTCGGCGGGCTCGTCGTAGAGGGTGAGCATGTGCGGGAGGGCATCCGGCGTGTTGAGGACCTTGGTGAAGAGGTATTGCGTCGAGCGTTTGTCCCTGCGGGCGGAGAAGGAGCGGATGACTTGGTTGGGGCGGTCGAGGTGTTCCGCGCACCAGGGTATGGCCCGGAAATGGGCCAGGTCGGCTTCTATCGAGGTTTCCATTGTCAATGTTATAGGAGAATGTGGTGTAGTGTGAAGTTGCTCCTCCTGTGTGACCGGGAATCTAACGTTGCCGAGGATGAACGGAAGCGGAGTCCGGAAGCGGAGCTAGAAATGAGAAAATAGGCCGCTGCGTGCTTTGACCTTGGTTTGGAGATGAAGGAACCCGCCAAACGAGAGATCGACGCTAATGTATACGTTGGGAAAAATTGTTACAGTCATTTGAGTCCCGCGATGTCAGCGTCGGCGTCATTCAATCACGTCCCAACATTCTCGATCCCGAGGCTCCTCGGTACCTGCGCCAGGGGTGTGGTGGGGCCAAGTGCCAGCGAGGAAGCTTACGTCAGACACAAAGGCATGTTGAGGGATGAATATTAGTCATCAGATTCACCCCGCTGTCGAATCTGCGGGGGGCCTTCATTCGTCAGCCATTCTCTGCCAGTGATCCGACGGTGCTCATAGATAGTCGACAGTTGCACGTCAGCGTTTCATTATCAACTGCCTTGCCTTCCATCGCCCCTCCTTACCCACAGAAGATAATAGGGCCCTAGTATCGGTCCATCAATCCTCATATCCTTCCTGTACGGCGCTACCCCACGCGCAGGTCGCCGCATCAGCTGGAGGTACATCTCTGCTTCGTTCCAAATTAAGAGGGTCCTGGAGCTGGCTACTGGAAGTCCAATATTCAAGCCGCTTTCATTGGTATATTATCCCGAGACATGGCTACCCTGCCCGAGTCCGGGCCGGGAGCTCCGCATCATGTGCCAGGTCCAGCGAGCTCAACCGCTGCCGCGGTAGAAGCCACGCTCAACGACGGAAAGCACCACCTCCTCCTCGCAGCTAGCGGCTCCGTCGCCACCATAAAACTCCCCCTGATCGTCTCCTCCTTCGCCAAGTATCCCAACCTCTCCATCCGCATCGTCCTCACCGGCTCAGCCGCCCACTTCCTCGCCGGCCAGTCCGAGGAGCAGCCGGCCCTCTCCTCGCTCGAGTCCCTCCCCAACGTCGAGGGCATCCACCGCGACGAGGACGAGTGGGCGGAGCCCTGGACGCGGGGCGCCAAGATCCTGCACATCGCGCTGAGGCGGTGGGCGCACATACTCCTCGTCGCGCCGCTGAGCGCAAACACACTCGCCAAGATTGTCAACGGAATATCGGACAACCTACTCACGAGCGTGATTCGGGCGTGGGATACTACGAGGCTTATCGACGGGAAGGAGGCGAGGATACTCGTCTGCCCGGCCATGAACACTGCCATGTACGTTCATCCCGTCACGGAGAAGCAGATACGGGTGCTGGAGGAGGAATGGGGGGTGAAGGAAGGCGATTCGAATAGTGCGGAGGGAACGGACGGCGACGGCACCATTGTTCATTGCCAGGGCTGGTTCGAGGTCTTGAGGCCGATTGAAAAGTCGCTGGCGTGCGGGGACGTCGGGTCCGGCGCCATGATGGAATGGACCGAAATTGTGAAAATTACAAAGCAGAGACTAGGACTTCCAGAGTAAACTTACCTATTACTGTAATTAAATACCGTATTCCCCATCATGCTTTGTGACGACCCTTTGGAGTCGAGTATAGACGACAACATGCGTTGCTGACATAATCGCACAACCCCGAGGGTCCGAAACCTAATAGTGACGCATGAGCTCAGGTACCTCAAGGTTCGTCTGCCAAGTGCCGAACCGCGACAGCTCTCACTCCTCCCCTCACTCCCCCCGAAATCCGCCTACAATGTCGTTCGTAACTGTCGCCGCCGCCACTCTGCCGAGTATTCCCCTCGACTTCAAGGGAAACCGGGACCGGATCCTTGAATCGATACGGATTGCGAAACAGCGGGGTGCAACTGTCCGCACTGGCCCTGAGGTACGTGGGTATCCACAGCTCCTACGAGGGATATCTTGTGCAATTGCGATGAGATACTGGCCAAAGAAATGCTTCAGGGACCCCCATTCTCACTATCGGAACACTCGCTAACAAGGAATCTTAAACGTATAAAGCTCGAGATCCCCGGATATGGATGCTTGGACCACCACCTGGGTAAGTGCCTCACCCTCACCCTCACTCATGCGGCCTATTAACCTAAGCCCGAATAGAGGGGGACACCTTCCTCCACAGCTGGGAAGTCCTCGCGGAGATCATCTCCGACCCAGTATGCAAGGACATGCTCATCGACCTCGGCATGGGCGTGAGGCACCGCAACGTGCGCTACAACTGCCGAGTCCTTTGCTCCTACAAGCGCATCATTTTCATCCGCCCCAAGATGTGCCTCGCCAATGACGGTCTGTACCGCGAGGCCCGGCACTTCACCGCGTGGCCCAAGAAGATGCAGACTGAAACGTACTATCTCGAGTCCCTGATCCGGGACCTGACGGGCCAGGACACCGTCCCGATCGGCGACGCGATTCTATCGACTCGCGACACCGCAATCTCGTGCGAGACTTGTGAGGAGCTCTTCACTCCGTTAAACCCGTCGACCTACATGGGCCTGAACGGGTGCGAGATCTTCCTCAACTCCAGCGCGTCGCATGCCGAGTTGAGGAAGCTCAAGACGCGCCTAGACCTCGTTGCCAACTCGACCCGGAAGCTCGGCGGCATCTACGTCTACGCGAACGCGACCGGCATAGACGGCGAGGCCCGGATGATGTTTGACGGCTCGTCCATGATCCTGGTATGCCCCCGAGCCCGTTCCCAGTGAGCGTGATAACAGACTTACTCATTCCGCCGTGTAGTGCAACGGGAAGGTTCTGGAGCAGGGCTCGCAGTTCTCTCTGAATCCAGTCGAGGTTATCACCGCGACAGTCGATATCGAAGAGGTCCGGAGCTTCCGCTCGTCGATCTCGAGGAACGTCCAGGCTGCGTCTCAGCCGGATTACCCCCGTGTGAACTTTGACATTCGGTTATCGCGCCCTGTAGATGAGATTCTATTCTCAGACTCCATCACGATCTCGAAGGAGAAGGAACTGAAGATTTCAGATGCCATGAGCGAGATTTGGATGAGCACCTCCGTATAGTATGTTTACCCCTAAACCCCGCTTCGATTATCTAGTCGAGAGCTTAGTCCTTGTCTCGCCGGAATATATCTCACTGGCAACTTACTAACGTTTTGTGGTTCTTAGTCTTTGGCAATGTAAGCACGACTCCTGGTGTAGCTCAGATCCCGTGGACGCTCGGATGCCTCCCAGAACGAGCTCATGGAAGTCTATTCGCGGGCTCATTGTGCTGATTATCTCTTCGCAGACCTCGTGCGGACCAACTCTGCTGGTTTCTTCCTTAGTCTTTCGGGTGGTAAGTCGGATCTCATTTCAAACCTTGTAAAACCGAAAATGTTAGGGAAAGTGGGATGCTTGTCGGATAACAAGTGCTGATGTCAACTAGGTCTCGATAGCTCCACCGTTATCCTCTTTGTATACGGAATGGCAAAGATGGTCCTCCAGTCCATCCAATCCGGTCAAGACTCGACGCTCGCCGACCTCCGACGCGTCACCGGCGTCAAGGACTTCACCCCCAAGAACCCTGAAGAGATCCTCTCTCTCCTACTGACCAGCTGCTACATGGGCACGGTCAACTCCTCGGACGAGACTAGATCCAGGGCGAAGAGGCTAGCCGAGAGGCTCGGGAGCTTCCACTACGACACCTCCATCGACGATGCTGTCTCTGCGTACATGTCCATGATCAAGTCGACCCTGGACTTCACGCCAAAGTATAGCGTCGAGGGCGGCACCCATGCTGAGAACTTGGCTCTACAGAATATCCAGGCCCGGAACCGGATGGTTACGCAGTATACGTTTGCCCAGTTGGCGACTACTGCGCGGAACCTCCCGCGGGCAGGCTCTGCGCTCCTGGTCCTTTCCAGTGGCAATGTTGTACGTTATTCTCCTGTAACCTATCATTAGAACCATTGCTAACTATTATGTCTAGGACGAGGTAAGGCTCATCTTCACCTAACAACGACTTAGCTCTAAAACGGAGTAACAGAACCTACGGGGATATTACACGAAATATGATGCGTTCGTCCCCCAGTATCTTCTGTCGTCTTTAGACTGTGGACTAACAGTTAGTAGATCGTCTGGAGACCTTGCACCTCTCGGGAGCATCTCGAAGACCGATGCAAAGCGGTTCCAAGTGTAAGCACATTTAGGCCGCCCCGTCAGGTCGACGTAGTGCTAATAACTGGGATCTAGGTGGGCTCGTGATACGTGGGACATCCCTCTTATGGATGTACGTTTTTCACTTTACATGTGCCGCAGTCAAATTCTAACCCAAATTAGGAATTCATCTATGCGACCCCGACGGCGGAACTCCTGCCCCTTGCCGCTGGAATTCAAGATGACGAGTCGGAGAATGAAATGGGCATGAGTAAGTTTCTCGGAACCTACATCAATAAGACTCTCAGCTAATGCAGAACCTGCAGCCTACGAGGAACTCTCCGTCTTCGGTATCCTCCGGAAGGTCGAGAAGCTCGGCCCGTGGTCCACGTACCTGCGTCTCCTCGGGCAATGGATGGACCGACCCGGAATGACGCCGAAGAAGATTGCCGAGAAGACTACGCACTTCTACAGATTCTAGTTAGCCTCCCCGCGATTCCTATCCTTGTTGGAGAGTTGCTAACTGGACGCAGTGCGATCAACCGCCACAAGGCGACCATCATCACGCCTTCGATCCACTTGTCGGGATACAGTAGGTGGTTACAATACTTATACACATGTTCCTAGCGTTGCTAACTTGCGATGCAGACCCGGATGACAACAGGCACGATCTGCGGCCTTTCCTCTACGTGGTTAACTTCCCGTACCAGTTTGACAAGATTAAGGCCCACGCGGAGAACCTGGAGGCGAAGATGCAGAAATAGACCGTTGATCTTTCTCGCGGGTGCGGGCTGAGGGTGAGCAAATAGAGTAGTTTCGATAGAGTGTCAGGAGTAGATGCAGGCGAATTAACGTCTTAACCTGTGCTAGGTGATAAGCCCGATTTCTCCTTTCCTTCCAGATCAATAGAAACAGTGAACTTGTTAGTGAAGTCAGTGTTCTGTGGGACAATTGCTCAGGAGATGCAGGTCAGGTTTTAGCAGCAGCAGCGTTTAGGGTAGGCCGGGAATCTCTGCTGGATTCTCGTAGCTGCACTAGACGGTTCTAAACTTCCGGAATCCGCGCTGAAAGTAAGAATCACTGATCTTCCTTGGTCTAGTGGTAAGGATACCTGCCTGTCAAACAGACAGTGCGTGATCGCAGGTGGCCGGGGTTCGATTCCCCGAGGGAGAGATTTTTTTGGCCTTCTCCACAACGATAGGGAGGAGGTTCGCTTGATGCAACAGCAGACTCTGTCTATTCATCATCCCTTCTTTTTCTCATTCTTTTTGCGTATTATCTATCTTCTTGCTTAATTCATGGTATACGTGTAAAAAAGCAAGTAGAGGAAGTCTGGTATGTTCAAGTTGAAAGCATTGGAAGTTGTCCCTACCATGACGAACATGGATCACGATATGTGTATGTGTGGTTCACATATCGCGTTGCCAGTCGGGAGTATGATGACCGAGTACTATTTCGAGATAGAAATCTCGCGGGAAAATCGCATAATCTACCACATGCGCGCGGGCTTGTTCCTCGCGATATTCTTGGCAGTGGATCCATGGTAGATTAGTAGCGCCACTTGATTTGAGGAAATATAAGCAGCCGTGTTAGGGGTAGAGTATCAGATATATGAACATCGCAGCGCCAAGGCTCTGCCCACATCGTGGTCTCTCCGCCACCTCACATCCCATCATCTAGCATAGCCTGGATTATCTCGCAATGCCGGTCCGCATTCACCTCACTCCACTCGTCATCGTAGTTAAGCCCATACGGCCAAAAGTGCGAACCACCACAGCTAATCGTCGCATCCGGACCATCCCAAGCGCGAAGCAGCGGCAGCGCAGTAGGCCAGTTCCCCGACGCACACAGCTCGTCAAAAGCCGCCGTCTGCCCGACACCAAGCGTGTGTGAGATCTCGTGGAGCGCGGTTCGCTCGTTCATGTAGCTGCGGTTTGAGCCGAATCGGATGGTGCCGTCGTAGTTTGCCTCGGCGGTGGGGACGCCGGGGACGTAGGAGACGTAAATGGTTTTACTGGCGTTGGAGATGCGGTGGTGCCGGGCCACGGCGGCTTCCATGGCGGCCTCGATTCTTTCGTAGGCGTCGGCCTCATCGGCGGAGGGGCTGCCGGATTTCTCCAGTGACCAAGTTAGCTCGGCCGAGGCGAAGGAAGCGCAGACTAGCGCGGCAATGAGTGAGAAACGCATGATGATGGCCGTTGTATTGTTGAAGGTGTTTTCTGGGATATTGTCGCCAGACCTACGGGTATCAGTCGAGCTGCCGTTGCGTATCGCGGATGGGTGGGAGGCAGGGTATTATATAACACCCCTATTTACTACGGCACGACGGCCACAATGATTTATTTTACTATTTTCTCCGCCGCCACTTTATACTTGCTACAATAATCTGTATAGAAGCGGGGAATTACGGGACCGTGCTTTCTATATGATCAGCGGGTCTTGATAATATAGGTGGCATCCGCCCACCATACGATAGCCGCACCAATCGACAAAATGACGATGTCTCGTACCGCAGTTGGAGAAACGCCGTAATCGAGAGCACGGTTGGCTTTCTAGAAGACGGTCTTACTGGTGCAAAAACTCGGACCCACTACTGATGGATGAAGGCAAAACAGATCCCGCAACACGGGGTATGCGTTATGGCTTTATGGAACGACTATTTAACCAGCTTGGTTTAAAATGAGGTCTTCGGCGGGCGTCTTTGTTGGCCACCCGGAGTTTCAATCATATTTAACACGTCGATAAGGTTAAGTTTGGGAACATCTCGTTAGTTTCGAGACTAATCAAAACGCATACTAGCACACTCTCAAGGTCAGTCCATTGAAGGAAGCTTGACTGTAGCAATTCTGGCGGTAAATCAGGGGTCTCTTGTAGTTCCTCGCAGGGGATACTACTGCACATAGTTTGAGTATCTGGTGGTTGCCCTTGTGTTATTGCCTCGAACCTCTAAGCAGGTAAGCACCGAATTGTAGGCGAGGAATATGACGGTTAAGGAGCCAGTTATCCAATCGGGAAGACTGTAGCTAACAACCTTGCGAAATACCACTGAACGAGTGAAATCCCATTTGTAACACAGGGCGTGGGTGTACATGGACGACTGCAAGCCAAATTATGCTGGTCACAAAAGTGACATGCATTGCAGAATATGGGGGATGTGTCTAGGAAAGTTATGTGATCTTTGCGTTAGACACCTGCAGTAAGCCCTAGCACTATGCAGTGTATTGTGGTATCCTTTGGTGTATTCCTTTGTTTTCGAAACGCGGCTCTTATCACTGTTTCCATAAGCGCTACGAGACCTTTATCCTCGCGAACAAGAAACGTCTAGGCTTCTTTGTTTTACAAAAGTTCACTTATCAATAGCCCGAGTACTAGCATGTGATAGCTTTCGAGGGAATGATGATAAAGGAATTCGCATGATGTGCCAACTTGCTGTTATCAAGTTCTCATACTGAACCATATTGCTGTTCCAGCATGTTCCTGTTTACTCTCACGTCTTAAAGGATATAAAATAGGCTCTAGTAACATGGTCGTGTTAAAAGACGGTATACTTCGTGTTTGAGAAACGCCATAAATAGGGGAATGGCCGCAACCCGGTGACTACCTTTCCCCTCGTCTTATTCCCAGTAACCTCCACTGGTACACTACAGTCTACATAAGGATACTCAAGAACGCTTTTGCCAGTGTCTCATCACACACGTTTACAACAGATACTTATACATCTCCAAACACCCCAACCCACTGCCACTATGCCCCGGTACAAGTCCTACCTGGATCTCGTCGAGGCCTGCAACCGCGTGGTACGTGACAGCACGCGAACGTACTACTGGAAGCCGTTGGACAGCCAGCGAGCCGTAGCGGAGCGAGAGCTTACGAAACTCGTCCTCCGCAACAATAAGTGGGAGCACCAGACCTTCGGATTTCTCACACCTGACGTTGTGAACAACCTCCCGTGGGTGGCGAGTGGTGTACGGACGATTGAGCGGGACTCGTCCTGGGATGATGGTGATGCACGCATGTACGGGTTTCAGGAGGACGGGCACATCGAGTGGTTGAATGCCAGGCTCACCCGCATGGCTAACAGCCGCGTGGTCCGAGAGAACTTTCCTTTCCTAACGAGGTGGGGAAACGGCTGTGGGAGCCCGGGCGAGTTTATCCCGTTGGTCGGGGGTCCGAAGGATGTCAAGATCCCCGATCACCTGGCCCTTATCATTGGTTTGGTGCAGCGCGAGGTCCAACTGACGGCTTACGTTCAGACACACGACGACTTCTTGGTCTGGGTCCAAAACCGTCCTAAGACAGCGCTTCTCTACCCCGGTATGCTCGACCAGGTGGCTTCTGGAGTCATCAAGCACGGTGAGACGGAGAGTGAAGCGATCAACCGCTTGGTGTATGAGGAGCTTGATGGTGGGCGAGGACAGACTTACAAAGCGAAGTGGCACAAGCCGGTCTCATACTTCAGCATCCGCAGAGAGGAGGCCGGCCAGCTTAAAGGGCTGGCTGAAGCTGGCATCAACACCTATCGATCCGTCAAGGTGGACGAGGAATGGGTGCCGCGGGGTATCAAGAACGACTACGAAGCCGGTAAGTTCACACTCATGATGCTTGATGAAGTCAAGGACTCGCTCCTTAACGGCGAGTGGAGGCCTAGCAGCGCGCTCTCCATGGTACGCTTCCTCGCCGACATTGGGGCCATCCCGGGGAGTAAGGCTGGACTTGAACAGGTCTGCGAGAAGCTGTGCCGACAGCTGCCGCATTGGATGCCGGAGGGTATCTGCCCCCGAAATTAAGTTGTTGGAGCCGCTGGACGGTTCCTCCATCTGAGACCCAGATGATTGAATTGAAATTGTAGCTTCGCATCGTTTTGCAGATTATCTTCGCTGAAGTTCCTGAAATACACTCCAAGCCTGGTAGCACTTTCCGAAGAACTTGTAGAACCACCGTGAGCAATTAAGGAATGCAAATAGGGGCTATCATACATTAAATACACATAATTATATGCGAGACCTGACGGAGTAGGTGAAGCCCACACAGTCTAACAAATGACAACCGGGTGCGCCTCCATCAACCTCCTCACAACCATGGACAACAGATATCATCACAGCCCAACTTTGGAAAACCCTCTAGCAAAGGTTCAACCTCGCAACGCTGGGGTCATGGTCGCTGACCTGGTCGTCATAGTTTTGCCAAGTGTTGAGATGCATGTGCTCATACTTGGCCGCGCAACCGGCAGCTGGGCTCACGTACATGTGGTCGAGAGCCTGGCTGTTCATGTCGAATAGATAAGTGTAGCGCTCGTTGGTGGGAATATCGGCAACCTCGTCGAGGTCCGTGAGGCCAGACTTGTCGGCGAAGACCTGCAGGGGCTCGACCTGGACGAAGTCGTTGAAATCACCGGCTGCGATGACGTACGCCTTGGGGTCCTTCTCGAGGATCTCGGCGATGAAGCTCTATAATAACTTGTTAGTGCTTTTGCTTGTTTTCGAAAGCTAGGGTAAGTGAAGAGGGAATGGAACATACGGCGGTGACATCCGCCTGGAGCGTCCTCTGGTCGACGCCCAAGTTTACCGGGGGGCGAGCGTCCCCGTGGAGGCTAGTCGATCCGCCCTTGCTGGTAAAGTGCACGTTGACGGTGAAGAAGGGCTTCTTGCCGCCGTTGACGGCCCTCCACTGGGCCACAACAGGCTTACGGCTCGCATCCCACGCCGGGTTGGCAGGGTCGATACGCCCGGGGTTATACTTGAGCAGGGGCCCCTCGAGAACCTCGTTTGCGTCGACGCTGCCGCCCTGGTTAGGCTCGTACAGCTCGACGACATCGGGACGGTAGAGGTATGCGCAGCGGATGTTGCCGCCGGGCTGACCGCCATCTACGCCATCCTCAGGCTCCACCTCGGCAAAGTCATACTCGATGCCGCTAGTCTCAAAGAGGCTCTCGGTGAGCGTGGAAAGGGTAAGGTTGGCGCTGACAACGCCGTCGTCGGTGGGGCCAGAGCCATCCTGAACCTCCTGGAGGATGATGAGATCGGGAGTGCGCAGCTTGTCGACGATCTGGTCAACGACCTGGGGGAGGTGAGAGCTATTGGGGGCGAGGTTCTCGGCGTTGTAGGAGGCGACGGTGATACCCTTGCAGGAGCCCTTGCTGGCGAAGCTGACAGCGTCGTGCTCGGCGGAGGAATTGCGGATGGGGGCGATGTTGGTGAGGGGGAGGACGCGGTAGAAACCAAAGGCGTAGTAGACGACTCCGGTGATGTCGCCGTAATAGTCGCCCATCTTGGTGTCATCAGGGTTAGAAGTGCCATCGAGAGGAGTGCCGATGACAATGGTCTCGGGGTTGGCATCTGAAACGTGGAAATCGTTAGCATAAAAGTGACTTGTGAGATTTTTATCGTGGGGATATACATACCACCGTCGGACATGGTCAACCCGCCCTGCTCGTTCTGGCCCGTGACTTTCCAGTCACCACGGACCCAAACATCGCCATATTGGTTGGGTCGGCTGACTGCGTACGCATCCTTGATGGTGACCAGTTCACCCATGATGCTCTCCCAAAAGTCCAAGCCGTACTCCTCGGGCTGCAGCTCGGGGTTCGCGACGGAGACGAGGGAGGCATTGTTCGGAACGCCAAAGATGCCGCCATCGTCGAGGCTAGAGAATGAACTGGTAGGAGGGGAGAGGGTGTCCTTGCCGATGACGAGGGGTTCAACCTCGTTGCCAGAGGAAGTGACAGTGATATTGGCGGGCGAGGTGAGCTCGGTAAGGTAGAGGTAGTCGGCGTTCGACCTAGTATCACGCGGCGTTAATTAATTCGACCATAATCGTCGCAGAGGTCAATTACTTCAGCGATTTAGACTTACCGGTACTCGGTGACCTCGCCACTTAGCGTCACAATATCCCCAACCGCGACTTGCTTTGCCGCGCTGCTACCATAGACGTACAGCCCCTCCGAGGTCGTGTCATCGTCGTCCGGGTTCGTCGACCGAAGGTAGAGACCATCGCTACCCACGGCAGTGACGAGACCCTCGACGTCGGTGACAGTCTCACCGTTGTACGGCGAGATGAAGCGGTTGCCATTGATCTCGGCAATACTCACGGCCGCAACGCCTGAGGCGGCGGCGACGAGTGCTCCAAGACCCTTCATCGTAGCTGGGTAATCTTTGACTTGGTGAGTACCGTCGGCATTGGCAGCTAACATGATACCCTTTATACTGTATCTCCGGCCGCATACACGCTGCAAAAGGTCCTGCAGGGACGAATTGCCGTAGCACCCGTGGTGGGGTCTCGTCCCCTCCCCCGTCCGTTCTCAAAGAGAGACCGAGCCAAGGGTATTTCTCTCTCCGTGGCTGCCGGTTACATTGACTGTCAGCCTGTAGATCTTTCCCAGCGCAGCACGTTGCTGCGCTAGCTCCAAATCGCGACGGAGCGGGTTCCCCATTTCTGCAGGTGGTACCGGGGGCCCAGCGGAGTCCTCCGGAGAGGGGACCAGTCTCCGTTGGGGAAGGACCTCATGTGGGGTGGCATCGGAGATGGAGTCGATTGGACAGCAGCACGTGGGGTGGGGCGTTGGAAATTGAACCAAGATTCTAGGTAAATGCGAAGATGGAATCGAGTGGACAAAATAAACCTGGGCAAAAAGATTGCAAGAAATGCAGAACCGGGGGTCCATTGCTAACAAAGTAGGATAACAATGGCCATAGTAGTCAACAGATGAGCCCCGTCTCCTTTTCTACGGTAGCAGTCGAGAATAATTTTCTTCGGGTCACGCTTTAACCGTTAAGGAACTAACGCCTAGAAGTCAGGACGTACTGAGAATATCGTATACGAGGGGCACTTGCTCGTCAGAGGAGCGGACGGAACCCTTAGTTTTCAACTAGCTAAGGTTTGTATATACTATAACAGTGTATCATCTCTCTCTCCATAAGGGCAAACTCGGTAACGAGATACTAAAAGCGAGTGCTAAGGTGACAGTTACACGAGGAGCTGCCGCTCGCCCCCGTAACGTCCCCTATTCTTTATTGCGCGCTTCCTTCATGCCGGTTATTCTCTCCACTAAGTCGACTTTCCGTACCCGCAGTTCCATCCACCCGAACAGCTGACTCTCCAGTATCAACGGAAGTAGAGCTCCTCACTGTGCTCCATGATGTTAAGGGGCGAGGCAAAGACAAGCCCTGCGTGCTCAGAGCAACCCGTCCATTGTCCCGGCATCTAAGAAGAGCGGGACTGCCTAGGTCGATCGACTTACTCTTCGCCCAGATCTTGACATCCTTGTCTTTCATCTCGTCCGCCTGCTCCAAAATCGGAAGAGTGTCCTCCGAGAGGACCTGTGAGACGGCCTGCCAGTGATGCCCTATGAAGGAGTGGCTAGTTAACCGTAGGAACAAGATTACCACTATCGCAACTATGATAAAGTGCGTCGCAATGATAGCAGTGGCAGCAGTGAATCCACTCCACCGAACGGGAATAAGAGCCGAGGTGGAAAACGAGGTCGACGCTTCCGCTGTGGCATTCGGCTTCGGAAGGGCATCATAGTACGCCATCTGGTGAAGCCTCGCTAACATCGCCTGTGTTGCCAAAGCCGGACTCTCCGTAGAGCGGAGTGCGCCGTGAAACAGGGCCGAGTGGCTTTCATGTGCAAAGTTTCCTATGACGGACGATCCCGACAGTATCACGTCCGTGTCCGGAACCCCGATGTTGGGGCGTGAATTCGCGTCCGGAGTAGACATGCTGTTGGATAGGGATAACGAGAAGAACCACATGGTCCGAGCTGACGGGTCGATAATGGACGGCTGCCATTCCGACTTTCGTCCTAGGCTGAGAACCCCACGTTCTTGTAGGGTCTTGGCCGTCGATGTCACACCGAGCTGACGCAGGCCTGCCTCGGTGCCGTAGTTGGAAGCCCGGCGATCCCAGGTCAACTTTGGCTCCTGTCGCGCGTGGGGGCCATCCATGTCCAATGTGAAGGTCTGAGCCCCGAGATTGGTAATGCACGCCGTGACCCGCAGGGCTTCATCACCAGACGCATTCGGGATCATGGCCCAAGGACCGTCATTACGAACAACCTCGACCTTCTCTGCCCCGGTAATGTCTTCGATAATTGCCTCGATGGATACAACGTTGAGCACCATAAGCATTGTCGATGCCTTGGGAATGCCAGCGATCGGAGGTCCGGTATCCGTTGAACCACCCAGCCCCTCGTAAGATGAAGGGTCGACCAGGGGATCCTTTAGCAGCAGCCACCATTCAGTCCCTGACTTGGGGGAACATATGCTCGAACCCGCTTCCTTTGTGTCTGTCTCCCGGGAAGCATGAGGCAATCCGCAGGTAAAGTTGACGCGGCGCTGATCTTCCGTCTCCTGTAACATCGGGTATGAACTAGCGTCCACGGTTATTTGACCCGACAGGCGTACGGAATCACCGTAGGTCACATCGAGGGTTAAGTCGGTTAATGACGGTCTGGCGCAGACCACTCGTTGATCCATGACAAACGTCTCGCCATGGAACTTGCGTAGGTCCGTTCGTTTTGCCTCGTCTTCAAAAGGAAGAAAAGCTCGGTATGTGTGTCCTGTGTCGTCGAAATCCTGTCCCTCTTCAGACGCTTCCGAGAGCTCGGCGAATGTCCAGCCGGATGCAGGTGGGACCATCCACCACTTTGTACCGGTGGCTAAATCCGAGTCCTCCATGGTGCGAACAGTAGTAGAATTGTTCATATCTGCAAAACTACTGTCGGTGAAGTCGGATATGAGGATAGTAGAGAGGAACTGGGATGCGAGAGTAACCAGAACCTCGATGGCAAGCAGGGTGTAAATGAAGATTGACAAGACGCCTTTTGACCGAAGTTTCGTCGTGGACAATAAGGTATACGGAGCGACATCGAGGGCTCTGATGATGGAGTAGAGCGGCGCCTGGAAAACGGGAACGCCAATCGTCTCCAAGATGATGCCCGCCAACATCGAGGTAACCAAGCCCGCTTGGAAAACTATTGTGCTCCTTATAAGTGCTGTGCATATCGTGACGACGCTTGTGGCCCAGTTTTCCCTAAGAACGCGGATCCAGGGTCTTCTCGGTTCAGCCCCGGAAGTAGCGATCATCGACTCCCTCCAAAGTAAGCCCAAGATCACCAACGCTAGGAGTAGTATTGCCGAACCCAGCGATAGGATGACGAGGTGCGTCATACCGAGGCGATGCTGAAAGCCGCTTCGCTTTTGACTGGGCTGTTCATATTCCAGCGTGTCATCATTGGTTTCCGTGATCGTAGTTCGGGATGTTACAGGCGTATAGCCACCCCGGTCGCCGAGCCTTGAATCTGCCATTGCAGTAGTTGGCAAGGTATAGATTCGTTATTGGAAAGTAAAACCGGAGATGATGAGAGTCGGGGGAGCGTCTGGGGCGATCTTATCTATTTATGCGGATGTTATGGCAGTTATGGTGGGTGGCCGCAGCATAAGCACAGCCTGGGCGATGAGCCAAGGCATAAACTGCGTTCTTCAGTAACTACATGTGGTAACCTACAATAACCCCTCTCGGCCTTGTACAGGGTTAGGCAATTGGTGCGACATGAGCGCGCCCTATTATTCGTCGGCGTATTCTCCGAAAGAACGCATGCTTACAGCCAGAGGATATGCGTTTCGTGTATACGTTTCTCAATGTCCAATAAGAGAGAAAGGTATTTGGGGCAGCAAGCATGTGTTTCGGATTTCAAGATCCACGCAGTCTGATGCTGAGTATGGACTCAAGTGTGAAGCTCATGGAACACCACACATAAACGCACAACATAATCGGGAATGAAGGAAAAGGGCAGACTCAACCGTGATTGATCTTTTGCCCGATGTCCGCTGGCTTAAAATGAGGGATAGACGCGTAAAGCCATGCGCTGCCGCCGATTTGATCACTAGTAGTTACGCCCAGGGCACTGGATATGTAACCCATGGCTCAGAATGGCTCCAAGGCATCACCAAAGCCGTGTAATTCGACCTGATGACGCATCAGGGAGGCATCTTCAAGTCCAAGCTTAGAAGATTACTAACACGCGATACGAACGGCAACGTAGGCAAGCCTAACCCCTCATGAATCCAAAGCTAGAGATATCCTCGACGTTCTCAAGTTCAACGTTGCCATTCCACTAATAGAGACCCTTTGCCTAGCGAAGAATATGGAACTCGCATAAACTATTTCACTCCAAATCGGATTCTCTTCTTTTACTATCCCTCTACCACGTTCTCGCTTCTAGTTAGCCGTATAAATGCTATCAGTTCTTTACTAAATCATATAACTATTCGGCTGTAGTACCGAGAACGTAGCGTAAGGTAACTAAATGTTCCTAACCCATACGTAACCTACACCCCGCACTAATATATATGCCGAAGTCTGTCCTTTTCATACCCCGGAAATGCCTTCTGGCTGATCATGGGAGAAACCGGATTCACGAGCGGGTGATAGCAAGGAATACTACGTACGCATTGCCCCATGACACCTCCTATAACCGGTTAGATCGTAAGCCGGGTCTTCCATCTTTGTCGCTCTGTTACCCTCTCCTCTAACACGGAGGAGGGTAGCAATCTCGAAACTTGTCCAGATGGTCCAGCTGCGGGAGGAGAGAAGGGTATGGGCTGGGGTTTCAGCCCAAGGACTCATGCTGTTATGGTTGGCGGGGGGGGTTTCACAAAATTACTCCCTTGCGGATAAAGTCGCGTGGCTTTCAAACCCTGGCATGGCTTTATCCCGTCGACTTTAAGTTTTTGAGACCCTCATTGAACGTCGAGAAGGTCATATTTATAACGATAGGGCGGATGAAAGGCGCATATGCGAGGCAGAGCACGTAAGGCATATACATCCCTACAGACTATATCTAAACAAAGGAGACCTATCACCCATTTCGTCGAGCCTCTCCTCTGAGTATTTCTCACGGATCTCATCCGCGGCTACCCTACCCCTGCGCTTGTTAATCGTGTAGTAGATGGTCTCAAGAACGGCACATGCTACAACGCCAGCAGCAGCGAAGGCGAAGGAGGTGCCGAAACCAGTAGGATATCGAGGGCTCTCCTCCTCGATGAAGATATAACTACCCACGATTCCGCCTGCGTTTCCAAGGCAGATCATATACGCAATACCCATTGCGCGCTTCGTCTGGCCGGCCAGGTTACTCACTGTCCACGCATTACCGCCCGGATTGATCGGGTAGAGGCCTATACAGGCGAGAACGACGGCGGTGAAGCAGGCGGGGATGTTATCCTGAATATCGTCGGCTAGCGCATAGAGGATGGCATAGGCGCAGACGACGATAAGCTGGGCGCCCACGATGAAGGGCATCCTCCAAGTAAATCTATCGGCGAATATCGCGGACAGATACGCGCTTACTGCCCCGGCGCAGTAGGGTCCGATGGTAAGGAGTTGCGTATTAGACGAAGTAAAGCCCATGGTTTGGATGATCCGGGGCATAGTAAACTTAAGAGCGTTGTTCGGGACGGTGTTGGACCAGTAGATGAGAGCTTGCAGGTATATCTGCCAATCGCAAAGGACAGACCACAGAACCTTCCAGTCCGTCCCCTTTCGTTTAGTCTCTGCCCTGTCCCCGTTCTGGGATAGCTGACGGAGCTCGAGATATCGGATCTCCTCCGGGTCGAGCCATCTCCCAGAAGACGCGGGGCTGTCGACGAGGAGGAAGTATGTGGCGGCGCCCGCAAGGACGGTCGCGAGTCCTTCGAGGATGAAGATCCACCTCCAGCCGGCGTAATTTCCGACGCCATCCATCTTAGCGATTCCAAAGGCTAAAAGTCCAGAGAAGGCTCCGGCGAGGGCGCTGGCCGTGTAGAAGAGTGCGATGCGGGTCTGGGTCTCGCCTTTGAGGTACCACTTCGAGACGATCAGGACCGCACCAGGGAAGAATCCGGCTTCGGCAATGCCTAGTCTAGAACAATGTTAGTGGGTTCGGAAAGTAAAGATGACCGAAAAAGCGGGGGCGGATTTCATCATACAGGAAGCGGACGGCGACGAGCTGGGAAAAGTTATTGACCGTTCCGAGCATGGTGGTCATCGTGCCCCACAGTACGATTATGGTACCCATGTATAGGGATGGCCTATTAAACCGGTGGAGGAGGTAGTTGCTGGGGACCTCTACAAACGAAGGAGTTAGCAGCGATAACCAGGGGGTAAGAGGCACAGACTAAAATAGAGCACTCACCGCAGATAACGTAGGGAATGAAGAAGATTGAGAGGGCAATATTGTACTGGGTTCCCGTGAGCCCAAGGTCATCAGACAGGCCCTCGATGTTTGCATTTCCTATGGTCATGAGAATCAGAGTCAGCTATATGTACCAGCGTTGGATTCCGCCAACGGGTGTAACCCACCAATGTTTGCTCTGTCTAGGAAGGAAAATAAATATAGTAGGGTTAGAAGAGGAATGAGCCTCATGTCGACCTAATAGACAATAAGCAACCATAGGGCTTAATTTCTTGGAAGGGGTAAAGGTTCAGACACCTTGCCTTACCTTTCGAACGGCCTGTTTCTTGCGATCCGCAGGGAACTCAGCGAGCCATTGAGAATCCTCGGGTGAGAGGTTTGGGTACGTGAGCACGTCTTCGACTTCATCAGCCGAAGAACCCTTCGGCACGCTTTGCGTCGGGCTAGCGGGTTCTTGGGTCGGAGGCATATTTGATTTGTGTGTTTTCGCGGGTTCAAGGGGGGCTGCAAAGGAGGATGTCTCGTCTTCTGGTGTGTAGAACGAACGGATGGTAGCCAGCTTTTATGCTTCACAAGCTACATTTTTGGGAATAGATGGGTCAGCGTCAATCAAGCTTCGCTGTTTGGGTAGCTTCTACCCCATGGGGTTGGCAGGTAATGTCCACGGGGAGTACCAGTTGAGGGAGGGGGTCTCGGAGGTGTGGGGTCGGCTCTTGCCTGCCGGACTATTAGCGTTGATATGCTGTACTCCCAAATGGGGTCTAGGTAGTGGGGACACCCGGGGTTTCCCCAGCTGTCCCCACTGATCTCGGACATGTCCGAAGGGGACGGCCAGATTAAAGAAAGGCAGGACACAGGCAACGGAAAGCCCCGGGCTGCCGGATCGTCGACTAGCTACGGCGTCACCAGGGAATTTCGATGACGATTGCGGCTAACGGAGACCCCCGGATTCACGTATTGGGGGCGAATGCTATCCCCGGACGGAGTTCTTGCCACGGCTTCCGGTAGCATGCTCTCCGATTGTGAATATACCGAGACGATTGCTTAATGTCCGCAGCGGTTTCGGCCCCAAGCGAATGAAGTGCACATGCTAGAGGGACGGCGCGTGAATTAACCACCCTTATATACCGCCCATAGCCAGCTGAGTTTCACTTGTATACTCATTCTAACGCGTGATATCTTACAGTTTGGCGTAACAGGAAATAACCATCCCAGCTCAAATGACGAACAACACAATTCTCGTCTTGCCCGGCGATGGGGTACGGCCCGAAGTCATCAAAGAGGCGCTCAAGGTCCTCCAGGCTGTCAACGAATGCTCCGCCGTCGATTTCAGTTCCGAAATGGAACTCTTTGGAGGTTGTAGCATAGATGCTCACGGCGTACCCATAGCCGATGCCGTCTTAGGAAAAGCTCAGGCGGACATCGTGCTAGCCGGCGCCGTTGGCGGCGCGGAATGGCGAGACCCCCCCCTTCCGGCCAAAAAGCCCCCGAATCCTAAGGGTAACGCTACCATACCATACAAGAATACTAACGATGAACCCGTATATTAAGAGGCGTCGGCAAGGTCGCACCCAAAGCCGGTCTCCTCCAACTGCGCCAGTCCCTCGACGCATACGCAAAGCTCCGCCCCTGCCGCCTCCCCTCAGAATCCCTCCGCGATCTCAGCGTCCTCAGGGGCTCGTCCGCCAAAATTGCCGCCGTCGACTTCGTGCTTGCGAGAGAAAACTGCGGCGGCGCCTCCTTCGGCAGCAAGGTCGAGGAGAAGGACTTCGCCTCCGACATCTGGGAGTATTCGCGCGTCGAGGTGGAGCGCATCGCGAGAGTTGTCATCGCGCTCTCGCGGGCACAGGATCCACCGCTGTCGATTATTTCTACCGACAAGGTGAACGTTCTTGCTTCGGGCCGGCTGTGGCAGAGGGTCGTAGGGGAGATGTTCGCTTCGGATACGCCCGGCGTCAAGCTCGGCCATCAGTTGGCGGATAGTGCGGCGATGCTCATGATGACGGATACCTTGGCTTTCAACGGCATTATCCTGTCAGATAATACGTATGTGCGCCGTTATTTTTGCTTGCGTTCACGGACCCTGGGGTCCATCCCAGCCTGTTTATCTGGCGACTAACGGACGGGCTCTCCACAGGTTCGGGGACACCCTATCGGATGAAGCTTTGGTCATTCCTGGAAGCCTCGGATTGCTTCCCTCGGCATCCCTGTCGCGCGTTCCGTCCACTAATAACCGAGTTAAGGGATTTTACGAACCGCTCCACGGAAGTGCGTCTGACATTGCTGTGCGAGGTAGGCCTAGATGGTTCCCGCTGGGGGGTACTATGACTGACATAATGTTTTATCAGGCATTGCGAATCCAGTCGCAACGATTCTCTTAGTCGAGATGATGCTTCGATACTCTATCTCCATAAAGACGCCGATGCTGTTGACAACACTGTGAGGAAGGTACTAGATGCCAAGGCTCTGGGTGGTCTCGAGACCAGGTCGGGGGATCTTGGGAGCAGCAATTCTACCGAGGAAGTCGGCAATGCTGTCGCCAAGATACTAAAGAAAATACTGCTTAAAGAAGCTTGAGTTACGTCGACAGATGTATAAAGAATTTATGATATTCTAGTTATCGAGGAGATCTAGGCGTAAGACCGACTAGCATGCTGAGCGCATCACGGGCTCTGTCGTTTTGGATGACGTCGAGATTTATGGGTTCCTGGGAGATATTAGTCTCCAAGCAAAGAAAGGGATGACACGTATGGGACGTACAGCCATGCCAGGGCCTTCAATACGAAGTAATTGTCTCGATATAGATACGAGGTTGCCGAGGCCCGTAAATGTCCGACAGCAATACTCTAGCAAGGCGAGGATTGATTCCTTAGGCACCCGAGCGACCGCTGGAGTGTACACGTTTCGGTTCGCCGGGTCTTCGATTGCTGAGAAGCGTGTAGCCACTTCTAAGAGCATAGCAGCGTAGAATGCCGCGTATCCAGAAGTCCAGGGCAGAGGAAGATTGTTCCGCGTCTGATAGTCCGAATGCGCCAAAAGTGACTGTAGCACATTTAAACGATCACTGGCGCCATCGTGGATCGAGTTTACGGATCCTTTGAGGGCGTAAACGTCGCCAACTGCCCAGGTGAATAGTGTCAGGGCCACTGTTTTAAAGGTGTCGCTCTTCATCAACTTGTTACTATGCTCCAGAACGCCCGCTAGGAGTGACTGAAGCTCGTTCGTATCGCTGGGGCCCTCATTCAGTGAATTCGTGTGTGCTTTTGCTGAGAGGATCGCTAGACGTGAAAGGATTCGGAAGCCAAGGGTGGGGGGTTGGTCTCCGGGTAGCTTTCGGATAGTTAGTGCTGTACCAGATTCGGCTTATATTATATAAGGGCCGTCTGGTCTGTTACCTCTGCGCTAACGTCAAAGTCGTCGATGGCCAGTGGTCGCCCCAGCGGGATGGAGATAAGCCTGGTACCAGATGCGTCAGATTAGACGCCAGTGTGTGTCTGGTCAGCCCAAGGAAAACAAACCTGTCAAGGATATACGCGGACCAGAATGCATTCTCGCCGATATTGCCACCAACACCTCTTCCCAGCGCATCGTGACCTCTCTGCTGATGAAGGCCAAGTGCGGCGACGAGCTGCATGGAAAGGCCGACCAAGTGCCATGAACTCCCACCGACTGGGTTAAGTAAGGAGAATAGACTAACCAGCAGGACGAATTGCAGTGTTTCGAGATCATTAGAGAAGGACGTCGCATTGGCGCTACTTTCCACCGCTGACGTGAAAAGATCAATGGCATGGTAGCCCGATACGGGACCACCTGCTGACGATAAGAGAGCGCCGAGGGACAGGGACATCAGGAGCGCTGGCGACGCGGTAGCTCCTTCTGGGCTCACACGGCTAAATGACCCACGGATGGACTCTTCATGGAGGAAAGGGAAACAGGTATGGACGGATTGAAAGTAGGTGTTGAGATACGAAGGCATAAGGGGATGCGCGCAGCACGGGGTTGAAGGGTTTCGTATCAATGGCAGAAGAGGGTTCTGGAGCCGCGAGTTGAACGGAAATCTATTATCGACGGCAAGAGCGGACTGGATCATGCGGTTCATCCCGTACGAGAGCCGTGGGTGCAAGGCGCCGGAGTTTGCCTCGCCGATGGAACTCCAGTCGAAATTGGAGCTTGCAGGATGTGGTCGTGGGTCCGGGCCCTGCGAGAACCGTCGAGTCGTGGCATCGGCTTGACCCCCGCTTACTGTGATGACTGGCGTAGAGATGCTCGTATCCCTAGGCGCGTTCGATGCCAGCACTTCGAGGCGTGTTACTTCGGCCTCTAATGCCTCGAGGAAGCTGTATCCACAGCATGGCGTTAGTACGTCACCTTCGGGGGTCAAACTAACAGATCAGATGGTAGTTCCATCTCTATCTCTAATATCACAACATACCCAGGGGGGAGGGAGCACGCCGCGCGACTAGACGTTAGATCAGACCCGGCGCAGGTCACCCCCGCGCGAGCGCAGTTGCCGCATCTTGGGGCCTGTAAATCGCACTGAGTAAATCGACTGGTTAGGAACGTTATGTTTACCCGGCTCATCTCTGTGCCATGATACACACTTTTACTTTGCGCTTCCTACATCGCTTGCAGGCGGAGTTCATGGTCGAGGCGGAAGGGGTGGCCATGCTGTGCTCAGGAAACTGTTGGCCACGGACGCTTCTATCTCCGGCTTCGAGGGTAGCACGTAGCAATTGCGGATAACCCTAAGGCGGATTCGTCCTGATATACCTGACTATTGCTTTGATATGGGAAATCTCGACAAGGCGCGCGGAAAAGTCATCGGGTCTGGCGATAAGAAAAAGCGTCTAGCCCTTGCAACTTGAATCAATCCGACGCGATATATTGTTGGTTAGCGTTCGTTTCAAGCCATGCTTTAGAATCTTGATTAATATGATTGGCTAAAGGATCGGAATGTCCTTACGTAACCCATTTGCCGTTGCCGCCAATGTCAACGGTCCGAGATAGCCCGAGAATAAGACAGACTCACATGCTCCACATCTACTCCCTAACCCTTCACTACCCTGGTGGTATCAAGCGCCGAACACTTCTCTCCAACGCTTCTGACAGGGGACGATACCTAGGCACACGCACATCCTGTTGCCTACTAGGGATGCGGAGTAGTCTGGGGTCACAGATATGTCTTCAAAACCCACCATTGCCTGCAAAAGGTGCAGAGTAAAGAAGCTCAAGGTGTGTGTGACGCTGAAGGAGGGGAAATAACAGAAATGGTCTGACCCTGTGGCTATTCTTAGTGTGACGACGAGTTACAAACATGCAGGAACTGCTCAAAGGCAGGAGAACAGTGCATTCACGTTGACTCGCGGTCACGCAGAGAGTATGCTAGAGGGTATGTGATACCCGCTTTTGAAAACTATGCCTAAGTCGCCCTGACCCATTATGTCCAGATATGTGGAACATCTCCAGCAACGCATCGCCGAACTTAACCGTGTCGTAGAAAGAGCCAACGCCCCAACCCCTTCTGGAACTAACGATGCACGAACTACTGCTACTTCTCAAAGCCCCGTCTCTGCGTCCGCATACAACGGCGAAGGAAGCGCTATTGGGTGAGCCGAGTCGACCCCTAGACATGCCCCAAACCCACCAACCTCTGACATCATCACAGGATGGCTCGTCTAGTCGAGGCTTCAATAGCCACTAGGGCACCCAACACTCTACTCGATACGGGAGTAGACACGACAAGGGAGCTACAAGACGTGGCTGGCATTAGTGCGACCCCTGCCGCTCTACCCCCTCTCGATATTGCTCGTAGACTCTTCGATTCCTAGTAAGATACTACCCGAATCCCTGTCTCAACTTAGTCCTCTCCGGGATTCCCTCCCCCAGGTATTAACGCCCGTAAGTCTCAAAGGTCCGCATCGTCTACACCCGTTTCTACGCCAGTCGGAGCTCCTGGAAGAATTGAACACCGCTTATTCTCAGCCTTTAATCCGATCGGGTCCAACCATGTTCCGCATCCACATGGTTTTTGCAATTGGAGCTGTTGCTCTGGTACGGGCAGGTGTTCACAATGTATCCCCTCTGGATTACTACGTGGCTGCCATGGACCATGCGTGCAATACGCTTGGCCTTTCGGGAATAGAGCATATACAGGCAGTTCTACTAGTCCTACTATTCACACTACAACATGACGTTGCCAGTGAGCCGCCCCTCCGATCCCTAATTTGGCCATCTTGTTGGGGTTCCTAGGCTGACAATGAAATGCTACCGCAGTCGGGAGCAAGTGGGATCTTGCGCGGGTTGCGATGCGTATATGCATCGAGCATCGACTTCATAAACGAAGCTACCACTGCCAACCGATGGTAGACCAGATGAGGAAACGTATATTCTGGGTTTGCTATGTCAATGATCGTCATAGCAGTTCTGTCCTAGGCCGGCCTATGGCGATACGGGACCACGATATAGATGTTGAGGTGCGTTCATTTGACGGCGTAGTCCATGAGCGTTGGCATGATGTCCACGTGTATATTTTCCCCAGAAACGTACCAATGTTTGGCATGCGTGCGTGATTGTCCGCTAATTAACCTTGGGGTTGGATAGCTTCCCATTGATGCCGACGACGACTTGATCGAATCGGGGAATATTGATGACCAGATACTGAGAGGCCCGTCAGAGATATCGTCCCACCTGCGCCAAGTGCGTTTGAGACAGATCACATCTAGAATTGGAGCCCTCCTCTACCGGAGGGCAGCAAGTTGCCACTCGAACATTTTACTAGGCAGGGTTAACGAAATCTTGTCGGATCTCGATCGCTGGCGGGGCGCCTTTCCCATCCTCGCACGAGCACAGAATGCCTACGAAACCACCCATTGGAGAGACTTGAACTACTACCGGGAGCGCCTAAAGTGCCATCGGCTGCTAATGCTATTGAAGGAAGACCACGTCACCGGCGACGGCACTACACCCCTGGAGTCTTGTCAGGAAGCCGCATCACAGGTCGCGCTGCTATATTCTGGCATGCGGACGAGCGAGACGTTGATACTGAACTGGACCTGCGTGCACGACATGATGTCGGCAGGTTTCACCGTTTTGTACTGTGGATTGGCGCGCCAGGAGGCCGCGCAGAGGGGCGAGACGCTGACTGAGCCGTGGGACGAGCAGGCCTCCAGAATACGCGCGACGACAAACACCATTGTCGACACCCTCTCTCACATCGCCACGAGATGGGCCACGGTCGGGAAACACGTCCGTGTGTTCAAAGCCCTTGCTGACCGGGTGGACGCCGCCATGCAGCCTGTACCGTCGTCGGAAGTCTGCACCCTTGGGCCAAGAACGACAAACGTGAACCTGCCGCCGGACGGCGCCAACCCAGGGGCGAGCTGGCTGGACGATTTCGGGTACCAAGCCGAGATGTGGGATGCTGCTATGATCGCGTTCCTAAACGAGCCGGTTGACCTCGGCAATATCGACTGGGGTGTTGTGGATTGGAATGCCGCCGCCCTGTTTTCTCCGACGGCGGAGGACCATCTAAGTTTCTAGCCGCAAAGCAATCCTTTCAATCACGACATTTTCCCCTCGCCACAGTACTTTTCACAGGCAACAGACTATGACGGTATGATGGTAGGGTAAACAGGTACTCTTTCCGGCCGTAGTGCGACCGCTAAGTTTCCAAGAGTCGCTCAGATTCGTTCCCCGCACCATCGCGTTCCTATCAGATGAAGCTTCAGCGTACGGGTATTGTGATGATCGAAATCGCCTCGGCCCCACTCCGAGACGGATTAGTCGCCCTCTGGCGGAACTACAGGAAGCTCAAGTCCGAACAGGCAGGGATTGACGGGCAGGAAATGCGATCTAAGTCGCTCCAGGACAGGATGGTTTCTTTTACGTCGTATTACTTGGTTGGGAAACCCCTTGTCGGGAGACCTCGCTTCCCCCGCATCCTCGGAGGTGTCCGTCGCGCTAGTGGTAGTCGGCGGCGTGTATGAACAGTGATCCGGCCCCACTCCGAGCCACCACTCGAGCTTGTTCGCGCTTATCCGTGACGCCGATGATTAGGTGGGATGATCCTTGGCCCCGGCAGCTCGCCGACAGTGGGAGGCAATTGTGGTGACTGTAGGATCTAAGATATTTAACGGTCCGTCTGCAAGGTGCTAAGGACCAAGGTCTAGTTAAATCAAAAGCAGACCGACAAAAGTTCTGAAACCACTTCCGGGTCAAGCAAGTTTATTCTCAACAATAAGTCCCCCGCCAGAAATCCAAGATGACTCCTGCCCCTACCATCGACAGTCACCAAGCGCCTGTGGCCTTGGACGAAAGGTCTGCCGTGTTCAGTAAGAAAGGCACCGATATGAAGTCTATGGCTGTAGGCGCCCAGACGAAGGACGGCCGCAGCTCCGTACCAACCATTCCCATCTTCAAAACTAGAGAGGAGGAGCAGCGATACTGCAAGCAGCACCTAGTTGCCGCATTCCGTGTCTTTGCGGCCCGCGGTTTTGACGAGGGGGTAGCGGGACACATGAGTCTACGGGACCCCATTCGACATGATCATTTCTGGATTAATCCGTAATAAAACCCCTCCTTCCGTCCATGCTCGTCAACTCAACTACAAGCTGACTGTACCCCGCCGCAGTTATGCCATGCACTTCGAAGACATATGCGTCTCAGACCTCGTTCTCGTAAACGAAGATGCCGAGATTGTCGAGGGCGACCACGCGGTAAACGCCGCCGGCTTTTCAATACACAGCGAGATCCACAAGGCCCATCCCTGGATCAACGCCGTCTGCCACGCCCACAGTGTGTACGGCAAGGCCTACTCCGTTTTCGGCAAGAAGCTCCCCGCCTTGATGCAGGACTCCCTCCGCTTTTACGACTCCCACAGCGTCAATCTCGACTACGGCGGCGTCGTCCTGTCGTCCCAGGAGGGGAAGAATATCGCGGCAACTTTGAGGCCGCAGGACAAGGTCTGCATCCTGCAGAACCACGGGCTGCTCTCCGTCGGAGAGACGATTGACGAGGCGGCGTACTGGTTCATCTGCTTCGATAAGTGCTGCCAGAGCCAACTCGCCATCGATGCCGTGGTGGCTAATAGCGGCGGTGAGTACAAGGCCAAGGAGGTGGATCACGAAACGGCTTCCTTTACAGCGCAGAGTATTGGGACGAGGCATAGGGGCTGGCTTAACTTTCAACCTTATTACACCAACATGGTGAAGAAGACGGGGGGGGAGTTCCTGCTGTAGTGAGGTGCCTGACGAAGGGTAGAAGGAAGAAATATAGGAATTTCATTCTTTTCCAATTGCCTCTACTTTCGAAGGGAATGCAATCATGTTAGTTCCTCGTTTTACATTGTCCCTACTGTGCGCATGCTCCCCGGTGCATGTCCTATGGAGGACGAGGGCCATTCGACAGGGTTGGGCTACGGACGTAACCTTAATTTCGTTATGGAGGCCCGGATTCGAGATGTTTTGGAATAGGCTATACAGGCAAGCCAACCCCTCTTACACAAGCGGCCTGCAAAGGCTCTAGGCCTATCAAACTCTCCAGGTAAGGCCCAGCTGTTGCAGTTAAAGGGGCGGAGAAAAAGGGAGTCAGAGAAAGGGGTCGAAGGTTTCCTTCGCCCAACCTTCTGAGGGAACGTGGTGGATGATGAGAAGTGTGAGTTGGTTTGAAATATAGGTGATAAAGAAATTAGTGAAGGAAGTGATGGGCCTTGTATGCTTTTCAACTGCTCTGGAATATCTTCCCCTTGCTGTTATTATCGATCTTTCCAACTCTGCGCATGGAATATCCTCGATAAAATAACCGCGCGCAATGGGAAACCTAGGGTCGCCTGGTCTCGAGGCCTGGCGCAGAAAGCGGCGGTCCCTACAGTTGAAGAGAAGAGTCACACCCAATATCCATGTTGAACTCCACACTTTGTAAGGTACCAAACGGTCATAGTGCTCCTACTGATCATCTGTATCGATCCTAATAGCACAGGACCCAATTTTGTAATATGGGGGCGGCTGTGAGCCTCTTTGGAAATAGATGACAATGATACAAAGAGTCCCTGTTTGGGCGCGCCTAATTGTTTCGACCGGAGCGGCTCTTGATTCTCAGTTGGACGGGCAAGTCCTTTATGTAGAACCAAATGAAAGTCCTTATTTT
Source organism: Scopulariopsis brevicaulis (assembly GCA_017657125.1). Lineage (NCBI taxonomy): Eukaryota > Fungi > Ascomycota > Sordariomycetes > Microascales > Microascaceae > Scopulariopsis > Scopulariopsis brevicaulis. Next base: position 64,629 of record JAGFNX010000252.1, read on the forward strand.
CTTATTTGATTTAGGAATCCTCTTAGCTTGGCCTTGTCTCCTTAGAACTTGTCGAAGTTAGCAATCCGGGCTCGCGGGGCGGTCGCGGCCCCGCTCGTCACGACCTGTTGTCTGGCTTGCTCGAGTTGTCGATTGGCATCTACGAGCTGCGCTCGGGTCTGTTGATATCGCTATCCTCAACTTCCTTCTAGGCGTTATAACTCTTATTAGCCCGGGCGCGATATTCATCCCTTTCTTTCTATAGCTTTTGTACCATACTAATGAGTTGCTCCATGGTATAGGCAGGAGTCCTGGAAGGGGGCCCGGCGCCGTCGTCGCCTATTGCTGCGCGTTAGTACTATTCGATAGTGAGGTAACTTGCTAAATAGGAGAGGTTAACGTGTCACGAGTCGTCCTTCTCGTAGGCTAAATAGTCGTTTCGAACTGTGTAAAGCACGGGACCTATTACGGCAGGCTAGGTAGCTGGCAGTACATATATAGTATTAAGAGTCGTATCTATCTAAAGTATTATATAGGATAAGGCTTAAATTTACTACTAGAGAGTAAGGAAAGATAACCAGGAAAAGAGGATGGTAACGCGACTGAGGCAACAAGCTTCATGACGTCGTACAATATCCACCACTTAAGCATCCTGACGGCCCTTACCAGACCTAGCGTCCTAATGTAGGTGAGAAAGTTAACAAACGTTAAATGGGACGCGACAAGGACGTCAAATATGAAATGCTCGCGAAAGCTGCAAAGGTGCCAGATGAGTAACGGTGTCAGGGCAGCCTGGATTATGGCTAAGAACCCATAATGGAGCATGGCTTCTTATGGACGTGGAAGGCTGTATGATATCGGATTTTTATGACGACTGGAAGCATGATAATGCTGCGAGCCTAGGGTTAGCGTCATCACTAGGGGGTGATGAACATAATTTAATCTCGATAAAAACAATCTCGGCCCAATGGGTCCACGAGACACGTATCATGAACTAAAGACATCCCTCTAGCTATCTCTGACAAAGACGGTCATCCTGATTGAAAAACCTAACATCAATCCCTGAAAACCTCACGACGGGACACACCCACCGCCCATGGGGTTGTCAGTGCGAGGCCCCGAGTGAGAGGCTTCACCCGTTCGGGGGAATTCGACAAAATTATCGAATCGATCCCAGTCCAGATGGAACATAATCTGCAAATCGGGATGCATGAGGAGTTTGCAGTGGGCTTTGTGGCCCTCCACGGTCCAGCCCTTGGTCTGACAGGCCTTTCGTAGTTCCATTAGCTTCTGATTTGTGTGCATGAAAGGAAGGGAGCTTACCTTGCCACAATACCAAAACATAGAGCACTGCGAACACTTGATCAGGTTGCTCCCCTTCTTGCCACATCCGTGACACTTGTTCATGCCGTCCACCTTGGTCGAAAACTCTTGGACCCTGTCGCTCAGGGTGAGCAGGTTATCCAGGGACGTGGGGATAATCTGCAAGTACGGTGTTAGAATACGAGATACAATCCCGAAACTGAAGACGGCTGTTAACACACCGCAAGGCTGGAAGGCTCCTCGTGCCTAATCCCGGGCGGGGAGAACATGAAGTCATGCCGATTGGCGTAGAGAACGGCAACAGTGTTGCCAATCCTGAGCTTGGACCGATCCACCTCGCTGCCACGCCCATCCGTGTGGAATGCAAATATAAATACCTCACCAGAGGCGTCCTTCACGTCCAGGACGAGTCGGACGGTGTGGCCGACGTCGACGATCTCGCCCAGGAAGCACCAGTGACGTCGCGGTACGTATCCGACCCCCATGTTTCTGTAGAAACTGAGGTTCAAGAGATTCTCGTCGGGGAGCCTAGCGAAGGTCGGGAATGAGCGCAGACTGCGAAGGTTGGCGAACGGTCCGGATCCAACCTGTTGCTGCTTCTTGTCCGCGGAATTGATCTTGGTGGTTTCCTGGCTCTTCACCGGGTCAATATTCTCCTCCTCAGGCCGCTGGATTTTGTTCTTCTTCTTGTCCCGCTTCTTCTTCTTGTTCTTCTTGTTCTTTTTATTCTTCTTCGACTTCTTGGACTCGTTGGCACTCTCCTCCTTCCCAGATCCGGTGGATCCCTGGGACTTCTTGCTCATGCACCAGAGCCAGTCTTCGAACTCGTCTTTGTCAAGGCCCTGCGGAATATCCTCCACGGCGGTTGCCCACTTTCCACATGTGGGAAGGGAAAAAAAGAGCTCAGGATTCGACGTCATATTCTCGCTGCGGATAAAGAGAGGGGCGTCTTCGCCTATCAGGACCTTCCACTCACGCGCTGCGCGCTGCGAGAAAGCACTGGACCTGGCCCGATCCTCGCAAGCACCACAGACGTCCGCAGCCATGCTGAGAGTCTTGGCAATATAAGGATCCATGCCATGGTCCCTGTAGAAGCATATCTCCTAATTCATGCTTTCAAGGATTTTGCTCATGGTCGGCATCATTGCTGCATGCATACATCCGCCTCCCGGAAAATGGAGGGCCGCCATTTCCAGAGCTTCAAGGGTATCGAAGTATCCCAGCGTGTCAAGTCTATGTTTCCGAAGGTCCATCATGTTGTTGTCGTGCTTTTGACTTTGTTGCGACGGGAGGGTGCAAAGGCGGCAGGTGCAGTTGAACTTGTATTGAACTCGAAGCCGGGCCTGGCGTTCGTGTCGAGGAATGTGAGATTCGATGTAGTTGATTGTAATTTCCTCTCCCTTCTCAATGTCTCGCAGGGCATGGATGGTGTATCGCTTGGTCAATCCATTCCAGCTGTTGTAGACGTTGCCCTCGCAGTCGTGGTTGATTCGCGAGGCGTGGGCGAAAACGCCGACTTCCTCAAAATCTTCATCTCCGGCCTCAGTTTCAATACTGGCGACCGCGTTTGTGTTCAGAGACGGATAGCGCGCGGCGGTGGTAAAGGAATCCAGCTCAAGTCCATTCACCTGTATGGTCCCAAAGTACTTCAAGGCGGGGACGTTGGCGAGAGGGTTGAATAGGGCAAGAAACTGCCGCAGCTTGTTCGGACTGAGAGCCTCGACACGGCTGGTAAGGAGCCTTAAGAACAAGCTTCTGCCAGTGAGACCAATGTCCTCCTTAACATTGGGAACCTTGAGAATGGGCTCCTCGCAGATGATGCGCGTGCCCCGGACGATTTTCCGGGTCGCGATGAGTCCCTTTCCCTTTCCAGGAACATCTTGGATGGCGTACATCGTGCCGCCGGGGGAGCTTGCCATGTTGTCGGTTGACGCCGCGATTGGCGTCGAGTGGTTGTGATGTGTGTGTGTGTGTGTGTGTGTGGTGGTGATGTGACTGGTTGTGGAAAAGGAGGGTAAGGAGGGAACAACGCGGGTTTTAAATCAAAACAATTGTGGGAAATGTCACGAGATTTCGGGTGTATCTTCCTGCCCGAGGCACTGATAATGACAATGGATGCTTCTCTCAGTCCAGGGAGCTGAGTGGAGTAGGGGAGTACCGCTATATATCCAAGGACACGCGCGATAAGCGCACCCTTCCCGGAGGGCTGCTGAGTATATCTATGTTCCGGACATGAAGACGCGCAATAATGCCTCAGGAGCACGTCTTTTGTAGCAGCTCATTATGACGCTGCTTTTGATCCATGTAGACTGACAAGATTGCTAGGCAAGCAACTGGACAGATAATAGTGTGTTGTATCCCTGTATGATTTCATCACAGAGCAGGCTATCAGGCTCATTTACTGCGTGTTTATTTACCCGACTGGGCTTTACTAAAGTCTTATTAACTCACACGCCGAAGCCTATGTTCTCAACCCAAGGTTGATCCACAACCCAAAGGCTCGCAGACAGAAAGAAAGACCCGCCTGATGTGAAGCCATGCTGCGCTACACACATTCCTCTATCGTGTTTACCTTGAGTCCATCAAGCTAATGGATTCGACTTGCTAATGTATGTCTCATCTTACTGCCGTAAATTGCCTTCTCCAGTGATCTGTATCAATTCGATCCATCAATGCGCCAGAATTAGTGCCTTGTGGTTTGTGGTGCTTTTGTCCCTCCAACGCATCCATACACCACTTCTCCTTTGCCTTCCGAGCTAGGGACAACTAATACAAACCTCGCTTGAGCTGGCGCTGACACAGTTTGACCTCAACGGGCCCTACTAGACACCTTGGCTGAGCCAGACGGTCCACTGGAACATCATCGACGCCTTTTACGTTGATGAGGATTGGTATGTGGTTTTAATAGTCGCACAAACTTGCGGCTTGGAGAGGGATCTCTCAGCCAGGCCAGGACGGGAGATGGGGCTCTATTTCATCGGCAGCAACGGCGTCGGAATGGAAATCATCTTGTCAACACTTCCCTCGGATATTTTTTTAGTTACGGAATTCAAAGTTCGAGAAGTGTGTTTCTTGACTGAGCTGTGAATAATGACCATGCTAGGAACACCTCCTGGCATATACGGACGGCAAAAATATAATAGAAAGCCCCAAGGAGTATGACGTATTGCATCGATGCCAAGCCGCCGGAACCGGAGCTCAAGGCACGGTCAGGGTGTCTCGTACAGCAATGACTGTCATAAAGGTGGCATTTCCACTCCACGCACATCGCGCGTCAACTTGAAAAGTGAGGAAATTTTGGATTCGGATTGCTGGAGCATATAGTCTATGATATAATACACCTTTTTAAGAACGATCAGCGCCGACACAGCGCACCATGTGAACGGTCCCTTCATGCTCACCCACCACAGAGAATCCGATCCCCTCATACATCCGCGTTGCGCCGTGATTTCCCTTTAGTACCTCAACAGTAACCACGCAACTCGAGCCCTGGGTAACCGCCTTCTGCACCGCCCATTTCCACACGCTGCCTAATACCTCGCGGGCCAGCCCCGTCCGGCGTGCCTCGGGCCGGGTATACACGGCGGCCATCTGCCAGTGCAATAGCCCCGGCGGCAAGTCTGATATCCTCCGGGCTATTTCTGGGTCGTCCGGGATAGGCAAGGGGCCGAGGAGGGTCGCGGATGAGAGAACCGTGCGGTCATCACCCTCGACAGCTACAAATGTCGTCGCCTTGGGGTTCGTGACTCGTTGGACCCATTCGCTATCGGCAAAGGCAGCTTCCCGCTCGTATTTAGAGCTGAAGGCTGATGACCACACGATGTCAGTCCTCGTCTCTCGAAAGTGATGGCGGGTGGCTTACAGGCCGGGCTCTCCCGCAACGCAAGAAGCCGAAAGGGCTTATATCTCGTCAAGTAGAAGCGGACACCATCCTCATCGGGCGACACGATCTCAACGGCCCGGCGGGCCGCCGACGGGCCTGGGGTGCTCGGAGGACTCATATTTCGTCAACATTATCGCCGGGGGAGTGCCAAGGAGGTAGATGTCGCGAAGTCCATAATTTCGCGCGTTTTCTCCGATGGTCGGCTTTGAATGCGACGGTTCAGTCATACCTCGCCTTATGAGTCATCCTCGCCTGTGCTTTGGAATCACATTCACGGCTTGACTATAAGATGACCCTACAACCGTCGGTAAATAATCATGACACCAGGGAATATTCACATGAAATTCGATACATTCCTAGTTGGAAAACGCATTAGGATGTAGCCCGGTGCAGACTTAAGCAGCACCACGATTATCCCGACTCTACACGCTCGTATCTATAACAATTATTATGATCTACCTATAGACATCGACATTTAATCGAAGATAGTATCATCTCACCCAAAGACGCAGGCGAGGGGGCGTCAATGTAGCGATGGACGGATTGAAAGGGGTTTAGCGAGCGCTATCTCTTCCGATAGGGTCGAGTTCCGTGTGGGATTTCCGTTCCGGGCCGGAGCGGGTTTCTTGGCGAGGGTATCCCCGCATCCATGACCGTGGCATTACCAAGAGTGGATCGCTGCCGTTACCGGCCCGGAGGGACGGACTCGGCTAGGCGAAGCGGCTGGCATCGAGATGTCCTACCACCGCCCTCTCACGCTAACCCTCTCACGCATTTTCATGCGCCCTGATGTCGCCAAAACAGGATGGTTCTTTAAACTCCGACACTGGCTTGGTCTCTCGGACTTCACATCTACGCAGACCTCTTGGAAGCAGAGATTCCTCGAAGCACCCATCTGCTAGGGTGTCGTTCCCTTAGAGGAATTAACTCGATGGCATACTGCCTCATGAACGGATAAGAAAGCCATCATGTTGGAACAGCCAACCGCGAAAAGCCTGGTTGCATCGAGATCAAACGGTCTGTTGAGTCCCCACAGGCGGGGCATTGTCCGGTGCCAAGGGCATGTCAAAGCTGAGAACGCGATGAGATGGACCTCGACAGGGGATGCGTAGGGGTGAGTGGAGACAATGGAAGTCCCGGCTACAGAGCTTCGTGAAGTGAGGGCAGCCTGGCACTCCAGTCGACCCATCCACATCTGAAGCGCGATGGGACGCTCTCGCATCGCCATTTACACGCTAGTGCAGTTGCTCTGGATGTACCGCGTAGCAGCCCGTGCCTCCCTCGGCCCATTTCATCGCAATCAGAACTCGTTCGCTTGAACAGTCTCAGTTCGCTCGCGGGACCAAGTTAAGAATAGACAGTCGAGGGGCATAAGAATAGGACCTCGGGCTTGGGTCCCTTGTTAACAGTGAAGAGTGGTGTCGCATACTAGCAAAGCCGTGGTTCGTTTCTGAAAACGAAGCTGACGCGTAACGTGAGCAACAAGTGGAGCTTCGCGCTGTCATCAACATCCCCAACTGCAACAAGCGCGTAGCTAGCGAGGCAACTTATCGCGCGCTGAGCACTTCACATCAACGTTTGCGGGAGGTCGAGTCATGGTTCAGCCTGTCAACCAGCAGCCATCATCTGTGGCGAGGTGAAGCTGGCTGTGCAGGGTTCCTGACGCCACGGGTAGCAGAAGATGTCAGACCGGTGTAAAGCTGCGCGTTGCTAGTGGCGGACAGCGGGGATCAAAACACAGCGTCTCCGAGGTCGATGGGGCAAACGAGAGACAGACCAACGCGTCAGCCGTCGCGGCGGAAATAGCAGTGGTGGCAGTGGAAGTATAGATGTGGACAGGTGGTGGCGGTTGCTCATCATGATGAAGCGGTCGCGGGCGCGTTCCCAGATGTCCACAACGGCATCATCGCCCGTGCATTCTCGACAGCTCATCCCGGACGGAGCCGTCTGATAAATGCATGCGGCGCGTGACCCCCACTTCTGCGCTGGCGTTTCATTCCGCCGGCCGGGTCGCGTGAGGAAATCCGCGGCCAACCTCGGAATGGCAAGGGCACGGATGGGGTAGCGCACCGAGTGTCGTCAGCGGCACAGGTGGAACATCGCAAAAAGGGCCTGGCTCTGGCCAAGCTGGGTCAGGCGTGGAAGGTGTGACCGGCGCATCCGAGGATCCAGGAACTTTGGGCATGCGGTGACGAGGGGCAGGTGAAAAAAAAAGTTGTGTGGGGGCGCCTTCCGTGCATTTAAGCTTTGCCCCTGGTCGAATTGTTTCTACACGTGTGTGAATTGGGCGCTATGATTGGCCGGCTAGTGCGGGACTTGCCACGCACGCCGTCTCGTTTCCTTCCACAAATAAACATGCGAGCTACGAGCATATGCACGCACTCTGCCAAGCGAAAGGCCGCGGAGCCGGAGGACGCGGTGCGCCGTCATTGGTGGCGTCCCGCGACCGTGGGCCTCGTGGGGCACTCACGTCTCCATCGCCCTTGCCCTGCCCAGCTTTTTCTGTCCGTGGTGTCGCGTGAGGCATTTCCCCTTTGGGCCTCGGGCCCTTGGGATTTTCCTAACCTCCGGCATTGGGGCCTGGGCGGTCTAGCCCGCGTCTCCATCTTCGTGTGCCGAACTTCCGGTCATGGGCGCAAGCTCGACGGCCGCCCCAGAGCAAGCTCAGAGATTTCCCTTGCCATTGACGAACGCTAACTCATCATGTGGGGGTCTGATCTGGAAGTACACGAGCCCAAGGTTCGGGGTCGCCAAATTCCCCCTTGTGGTTTTGGCTTGAACTTTGCCTCCTCCCCGTCGGCCTTTTATTCAGTCGAGCTGCCCACCTCCGCCCTGGCTCCTTTCTCTCTTTTCCCCCAAGCAAGCATTTTTGCTATCTTATACGTCAGATCATAGCCTCCTATGTGTTGACGTACTTGCTTGGAACCTTTTCCTCCCGTCGAAGACGCCCGTCCCGACGGGCTTTGCCCCGCCTCCCCGACTACGACCTCACCCTCTCGACTCCTCACCACACCCCCGTTGAACCATGCCGGACAAGGAGCGCCATGACCCCCTCATGGGGGTCATCCCCGTGCCTCACGGCCCCGAGACGGGCAGCCAGGAGCAGCAAGACATCATGCCCCACGATGGCGTGATGACCGAGCGCGAGCGCCAGATCTTCAGCTACCTCACCCACCCCGACGACTCGTACACCAAGGAAGGCACCTACTGGGCCGACCTGCCCCTCGGCAAGCGCTTCGCCTTCGTCAACCACGTCCAGAACGAGGAGGCCGCCGCCGAGTTCAAGACGTTCCTGCAGATGCTCAAGAAGGACCCGCTCAGCCCCATCGGGTGGTACGTCCGGAACGCCATCCTCCCCGGAGCCGGCCTCGGCCTCGAGGGCTACGTCCTCTTCAGTATCGGCAACCTGGAGCCGCTCTTCGCTGCCACATGGCCCGAGTGCTGGGGCCCCGATGCCACTGTCTGCAGCTCCAATTGGGTCGCTAGCGTTACATATCTCGAGGTCATTGGTATCATGGTTGGGCAGATCGCTGTCGGCTTCATCGGCGACTGGATTGGTCGCCGCTGGGGTCTCATCCAGGATGCCGCCATCATGTTTGTCGGCCTGCTCATGTTGACCGCCAGCTGGGGCCTGACCCTACAGGGTTGGGTCATCTGCTACGCGTGGTCTCTGTTCTTCTACGGTTCGTGCACACCCCCATCAGCCAATGGTCAGCTGGTTTGCTAACGTAGTCTGTCTGCAGGTTTTGGTGTTGGAGGTGAATATCCGATTACCGCTACCTCGTCCATGGAGAACTCCGTCGGCGCCGGGAAGCTCTCCACCCGCGACGACCGCCTCCACCGCGGCCGCAAGGTGACCATGGCCTTCCTGATGCAGGGCTGGGGCCAGCTCGTCAACCAGGGCCTCCTCATGATCCTGCTCCTCTGCTTCCACCACGGCAGCGGCAACCCGCCCTACAGCGCCGTCTCCGTGCAGTGGACCTTCCGCGTCTCCTTCGCGCTCCCCGCCGCCGGCACCCTTTGGCTCGTCTACTACCGTGTCTACAAGATGCCCCACGCCAGCCGACAGCTCGACATCGCCAAGCGGAGAAGCAACGTCACGGGCTACGACGTGTCCTCGCTCAAGATCGCGTGCCAGCACTTTGGCGGCCGCCTCCTCGCCACGGCGGGCACCTGGTTCTGCAACGACGTCTTCTTCTACGGGAACAAGCTGTTCCAGGGCCAATTCATAAAGGTCATCTCCCCCGCCGACGACAGCGTCATGACGACCTGGATCTGGAACATGGTCAACGTCGTCGTGTCCATGGCGGGGTACTACCTCGCCAGCCTGCTCATCGACCACAAGCTTTACGGTCGGAAGATGATGCAGCAGGTCGGGTTCCTGATGTGCTTTATCATGTTTGTGATACCCGCGTTCCACTACCACTACTACACGGAGCCCATGAACATCCATGCCTTCCAGGCCATGTACTTCCTCAGCAGCTTCTTCAACCAGTTCGGGCCCAACAGCGTCACCTTCCTCGTCGCCGGCGAGGTCTTCCCCACCCCCATTCGCGCCACCGCCCACGGCATCTCCGCCTGCATCGGCAAGGCGGGCGCCCTATTAGCCAGTGTTCTCTACAACTACATCGACACGCAGACAAAGTTCTACGTCGTCCCCTGGTTCGGCCTCGCCGGCATGGTCCTCACCCTCATCTGGCTCCCCGACACCACGGGCCTGGATCTGAAGGAACAGGAGCGCCGCTGGACCTACATCCGTGAGGGCCGCGAGTCCGAGTACCACGGCGTCGCGATTCACCCGCAGCATCTCAGCTGGTGGGAGCGCTTCCGGGGCGTCCATAAGCCCTATGACCAGCAGAAGGACATGAAGGACAAGATCGACGAGATTAGGCGCGAGTGGGAGGTCAAGGAGGCGGAGAAGAGGGACCACGAGGTCAAGGGAACTGCGCCTGCGCAGTCCGGGCTCGAGGAAGACATCTTTACGGATCATGTGCATGACTATTTCAAGGAGACGTCGCCGAAGGGAGATAACGAGAAGGCGGCGGCCAGGGGTGGGGAGCAGACGCCGTCGATACAAGAGTTGAAGCCCGAGGAGCAGAAGGAGAAGGATGTCGATACAAGTATGAGCGGGGGTGGGGAGAGCAGTAATAGCAGCGGGAAGGACTGATTTGGCTGTAGAGATAGACTAGCCTTTGTTTTAATGATCAAAATGATGAGATACCCAGACCTGGCCCCGACGCAGGGAACTTTCCAATCAGCATCGATCAGTGATTATAAAGTAGGTGTACTATGTATGCAAGATCCGTATCTATAAGTGATTAAGGTGTATAGAGGTGCTGCATAAGACAGACAACAAGATCTACATTGAGGATTATAGAGCAGAGGTGCTACATATGAAACCAACAACAGCCGAATTCCACCATTCCGCTCAAGATCTGCCATCGAAGGCAGATAGTTCTGTAGTATGTTCGCGGGGCACCTCAAAGGGAAGCCCTCAGCGAATCCAAATTCAAATTGGGAACCTGCCACCCCGGGTCCGCAGCCGCAAGCGCCGCCGCCTTATCCGCCTTGGGCGGGTAGATCAGCGTACCATTGATCCACTGCTTAACCAACTTCGCATCCTGCCCCCCGAGCTTCTGCTCCCGGTCCCACCCCTCCGTCACAACCGCGCCCGCGGGTCCGAGATCAAGGCACGTCCCGTAGGCCTCCTGCGAGTACGCCACGGGCGCAACGCCCAGGAGGTCTGCGGCGACGTTGTGGCCTGCCGTTCGGCCCAGGATCATGGCGTGCTGGCAGGACATGAGGGCGTGGTTTCCCTTGTCATCGGTAGAGGCGTAGGCCGTGTCGCCTGCCGCGAAGACATCTCGCTGCGCCCGCACGCGCAAGTGTTCGTCGACGTGCAACCGCCCGGAGCGATCCTTCTCGCCGGGGATCTGCTTCGTGAGGGCATTGGCCGCCATCCCGCCCGTCCACGCCGCCGTCAGCGTCTCGATGCGCTCCCCGGAAGCGGTGGCGACGCCGCTGCCGTCAAGACCCGCGACCGCAGACCCGAGCTTCATCTCGACGCCGAGGCTTTGAAGCGCGGCGATGATAGCGGGGCGGGGACCGGCGCCGAGTTCAGGCCCAATGTTTTCGGCGCGCTCAACGACTACAACGCGGACGTCAGCGTCTTCGCCGAGAATAGATCGCATACGGGCGGGAAGCTCGGCGGCGAGCTCGATGCCGGTGAAGCCACCGCCGCACACGACGGCCGTGTTGCGGGCCGCGCTGGGGGGCAGCTTGGCGAGGCTCTTCAGGTGCTCGTCGAGCTGGATGGCCTCGTCGATGCGGTCGATGCTGAAGGCGTGCTCAGAGAGGCCGGGTATGTTGGGCCGTACGAGACGGCTTCCGGCTGCCATGACAAGGCGGTCGTAGGTCAACTTGGACTGGGTGCCAGAGCCATCAACATAGCCAACCTCGCGGTCTTCCGTGTTGATAGCGTCGACAGTTCCTTGGATAAATCGGACGCCGGTGGCAGCCAAGAGATCCGTAAGGGAGACGCTCATGTTCTCGGGCCCATTCTCGTAGAGCCGGGGCCGGATAACAAGGGTATCCTCAGGCGCGAGGATGGCGACCTCGATCGGGGCTGCGCCCTCCGTGTTGGCGATGGCACGTCTGGCGGCCAGGGCGCTCCACATGCCCGCGAAACCGGCGCCAACGATGAGGATTCTCTGCTGAGGCTTAGACATTATGAATATGATTTCAAGACAAACGTATGCCAAGTTTAACTGTAAATGGATCCAATATGTGTATGTAGTTTGGATTTAAGGTTGGTTGACCAGTGTTGATGAGAGGAATCCTTCGTGACGGCGGCGGCGTCGCTTTATAAACGCTTCAGAAGCACGGGTTCTCGTCAATTTCCGTGTCTACACTATACTATCTCAGGACGGGATTCCATCTTCCCGACAACCCGCATTGCTCGGCTATCCACTACTCAGTAGCGCGTGGTTTCAGTCATCCGCTCGGGAAGTCATCACAGGTGCGCGAGTATCACAATCCACACTGTGATTGAATAAGCTTCAAGTAGCGGTAACCCTTAGACCCGCAGTAATTCACAGCAATTGCAAGTATTGGTACAACGGATACCCGTGCGGGTAAAAGTGGGACTCCTTCATGCAATGCCAAACCACGTACCCGGCGCCATCAAAGATTCCTCGCCACCAACAGATACCCGGCCCTCGCAACTCTTCTGTCCTGACCCTGCTCCCATATATGTGTCCATTATACACTGTACACGCCTAGATGCAGAAAATGTCGTCGGAAGATTCATCGTCCTCTGCGCGCGCCAAGGTCGGCGGATCGCGAGTATCCATTGCCTGCGTCCCCTGCCGCTCTCGGCATGTCAGATGCGACGCCGCCCGTCCACATTGCCGTCGCTGCACATCTAGCGGCAAGGAGTGCTACTATGAGCGGTCGCGGAGGGGAGGACTGGATCGGGCCGCCTTGGCAGCCCGGCGGGCCCGGAAGGAAGCAGAGTCGGCGGGAGCTGGCGGCCTGATGGGAGGGCAGGAGACGGAGTGTGGGTTGTTGGCGGCGGAGCGTCGGCATTTCGATAGTGTCGCGTGGCCGTCGCCTCCCGATGAGAGCCCGACAAGCGGGTCGGAGGTTGGCACGAGCACCGGATCCTCTCTTCCGCTAACCCCACTCTTCGACATGCCCGCCCCCCTGGACTGCCTATCCACGAACTACGGAAACGACCCGTTGATCGACCTCTACTACAAACACTTCCACGGCTTTCACCCATGTGTCATGCCGCGATGGCATCTGCACACATGGCTTCAGGAACCAACCAAGCGGGCTACATTGGATCCCCTGATCGCAGTCATACGCTTCATTGGGTCGATGTACGGGCGATCGAGCGGCACCCCGCAGTTGAAGGGACATTGCAGAAACCTTCTCTCTCATACACAATTGCCTACTAGCCCGGTTCAAAGGGCCTTTATAGCCCAGTCCCGTCTCCTATTCTCCATCGCCCTCTACTGGTCCCGCGACATGGACGAGGGCCGGTCCATCCTGAATCAAGCGATAAACGATGCTTTCGACCTAGGAATGCACCACCGGTGGTTCGCGACTGAGCACGGCGATGACAACCCTGTTATAGAGGAAAGCTGGAGGAGGACGTGGTGGCAGATATACATTGTTGATGCATACCACGCCGCTATCGTACGGACAGCAAAGTTCCTTGCACGGGTGGATGCGACTGTCGACTTACCGTGCGAGGAACGCGACTACGAGTCGGGGGTAAGTAACCGTACAACCCTATCAGCCATCCTGAGCTGTTTGCCATGTACTTTCGTGATACTAACGGTGCTCGAACCACTTCCTAGATTATTCCCGCGCCAAAGACAATACACGAGTTTGACAACCGCGAGTTCGCGGCAGACAGCTACGTCTACTCCTCCTTCGCCTATCTTGTCGGCGCCACCCGCTGCGTCGCATCGGCAATGGATGTAGCTTCTCAGGGTACATCGGCTAAGATCTCCACGGTAGTGGTGGAGGCGGTCGACTCCATGGTCGACGGGTGGTTCCTTCTACTTCCCGAGTCGAAGCGCCTGGTCATGGACGAGGATGGCATTATTGATGAGCTCTTGTTCCAAGCCCAGTTGGGCCTTCACGCGTAAGTGTCTTCCAAAAGACTGTGTAGACATGCAAAACTGTTTGGCTGCTTGAAAGTGTACTCACGCGTCCGCAGCGCAACCGTCGGGGTCCACAGGCCCTACTCAACCCTCCTCTTCAATCCCCTGGAAATAATATCGAGCTGCCCAACCGGGGCCCCCGACTCCGTCCTCACCGGAGACCTAGCAAACGTGCACACCGTCCGCTGCCTAAAGTCCATCGAAGCCCAGATTCGCCTCATGGCCCTTCCTGCCCGCCCATTCTGCCACACGCCCTTTGTGATTTGTATGATGACGTCGGGCACGATCCCGCTTCTCGCGGCATGCAGGTTTCTATTTGCGAGCGGGAGGCTCGAGATTGCGAGGCACCAGATAAAAATGAGCATCGGGTGTTTAAAGGCAATGGCGGAGGTCTGGCCGCAGGCGGCCGTGCAGGTGCGGGAACTGCAGATGATAGCGCAGGAGGTACTGGGTCACGCGTCCAAGGGGCCGGACGTCCTGCCGGATGCGGGGGCTGGTGAAAGTTCTGACGGAGACGGCTCTGGGTCATCGACGATCGTTGGCTCTTTCGATATGCAGACTGATGGGCTGTTTCCCTTCGACTTGCTGATGGATGGCTTGGGAGATCCTTTGGCTGGTATATAGCCCGATCATGCATTATATGATTGTGCGGATGTTAACCAGGGCCTATTATAATGCCGGCCTAAAATATCCCGCACTCTGATCAAATATCTCGGTCAATGGCAGTTCTAAGGTGGGACTCGTTGGAAGACTCTCTATAGACACGCAATAATAAACTTAGATGCATCTCTCGTCACAATAATAGACGGCCCAACGTGGACTTTCATTGGAAACAGCGTGGCAGGGCGCTGACCTTGTTTGACAAGGTAATGGAGCACGTGGGTGTTGGGATATTGCAACGTTAAGATATGGAATTCTTTGGCTTCTAGTGCCTTTTTCATTCTCATAAACTGTCGGCTTCGAGGTAGCCAAAACAAGTATTGGAATGCCGAAATTCTTAGAGGCGGCAAGCGGGTGCAGGAAGCATATATGACCATATCGAGCAGAATATGTTGCTAGGACTTTTTTTAGGGGTGAAATGCGTATCAGGGGTTGTATGCCTATCCCCGTTAAACCAGCGGCCCGCTTGGAAAATCGAAGTTGTATTTCCGTTTGGGAACTTCGCGTACTCACAGTACCATTCAATGGAGTGGTTGTAGGTGTTCAGCGTATTTCCATTCTTGAACTATGTCCCAGATAATGATGGGCTACTATCGCACCTGGATCCCAGACAGCAGGGATTAAAGCTGCGAGAGAACAACACCCATTTACTACACCAGTATGCGCTCCCTTGGTCGATGCAGACTCGAGATTTCAGCCTCCGTTACCACACAAGACAAGCCAACATCGATCTCGGATCAGTGTACTACCTAGTTGACCCTGCACCTGGCACTCCCAGAACCACAATCACTGCCCTTCCCATAGGTGCAGCAGCTCCCACTGGGCGAGCACTCGTAGATGTTGCCGTTGACCCTCTTGGACGTGACGATGTACTTTCCGGTGTCAGACCAGACGCAGTTGCCGCAGACGGTCAGCTGCTTGCCGCGGCTGTTGCACTTGCACCCATTGTAGCTGCAGGCGCGCTTGTCGAGGAGGGAGGTGGCGGGCGTGATGTCGCGCTCCTCGACGAAGGCCATCACACCAGCGTCGGAGGACTCATCGGGGAGGGCGATGGCCTCGGCGTGGAGGGCGAGGAGGACGACGGAGAGGGCGGTGGTGAAGCGCATGGTGAATGTGGGCTGTTGATTTACCTGGCGGTGTTAGATGTGGATGCTGATGAACGGGCACAGGGGTCTTACGTGATGGATTCTTTGAAAAGTCAAGGATTTTGTTACTCTGAGCTGGAGACGAGAAGATGGGTTCTCCATGAACTGGAACCTAGCCTTATATGCACGAATCAGAGCTTACGCGTGCACCCGTTCCCGCTCGGGAAGACGCTTGTGGAACGGTAAGCGGACAAACTGACATCGCCGTCTTACCAGGTCATCATAAGCCGATTACATTGTTTGTGCAGAGACGCTGCATATTCGAATGTGGGAGTAGAGTACTCTGCAGCATCGCTGCGTGTTGGGAGATGTTGTATGGTAGCCATAGTCTTCGAGGAGCTGAAAGAATCTGACCCGGCCTGCAGGCCAATTCCTACTGGAGAGTCCGCTGCATAGGGAATTTATGTTGGTCAAAATTCTGTCTTCACATCCTGGTTGGACTTAAGGAGATGGCTCAATGTTGGCTAGAGGCAGGATAAACACATGATGTGAAGGATGGTCAGGCGATACCGCACAGGAGCGGAAGGTAGTAGTATCCCACGAATCTTTCCCACAGTGAGATGTCGGTGATGATTATTAAACAGGTGTCGGGGCCCCTTTTCGGAGAGTCCTGCAAGACAACTCAATTCATGCTCAGCATGTGGCCCGTCTCGGGCGGGTTGAAGACGTATCAGCCTGCGCCAGGGAGGGGCGGATCGGCGTGGCGCCGCATCCATGGTAACATTCTCGGGGAAGCGGTCTGCATGGGGTTAAAGTCGCAGATTAGAATTTCATGATTGGCCCATATCCCCTGCCCCGATTCCGCAAGGTCACATTCGTATCTCCCCAGGCACGAGATCGCTGCCACGAAGAACAAAATTATAAGGAAGGCCGGCTTCTACGTGCCCGACACTTTGAGGACCTGCCGTTCAGCCGAAAGACCGTCTATGAGGGGCTCGTCAAGAACCCGTCAGTAACGGGGTGCGAATATCTAACACAGAGACTCGGATGATCACAAATACGCAAAGTCGGCCACACTCTTCTCGATATATGCTCCTAATACAACACCTGCAGAACTTCGTACGCTCGTGTCGCTGCTCTGCGAGCTTGGTTTGCCGTCGAAGAGAAGGTTATGCAGGCTGGCTATTCTCGGCTTGGCTAAATGCTACCGCGGCCGAGGGCGGCTGGAAGCCCCTGTACTCGTGTGGTTCGTCAACCTGCCAAGGCTCGGACAAACTACCCGGCTCGCAAAAGCTCCGCTTGGGCCTCGGCAGTGCCGCGCATATTATGTCTTACCCGCCAGGCCATAATCCATGACAATACCGTAATACATAATAGTGGTGGTTATCTGTAAACGGGCCGGGGAGTTATAAAAGTAAGCAATTAAAAATAGAATTCACATTACGCCCGAGACGACAACCATTCAGAAATGAAGGCCAGGATGTAGGAGCTGATGAGCGCTCGGCCAATACCCTCATGTCGGACGCGCATGCAGGGTGGTCAAATCACCGGCCAATACCGCCTCTAAGCAGGCAAAAGATCCAATTCTTCGGTCTGAGGTGCTACCGTAGCAGTTAAGCGGGGAAGACTACCACCGTTTCTAATCCCGGGTTGCAGGCAGCTGGCTCGTGCTATTAGAGACCTTATGGTCGGTCCCGTGTATAACAACCCTTTCATAGCTCCCAGATAGGAAGGCGAGAATAGGAGGCTTGCGGACCCATTAAATGGAATGACTGGCTTTAACGCTGGGAACATTGAGTTATGCCAGGTATTCGACGGTATAGGCCCCGTCTCCATCCGTCTTCGATGCAGATCTGTCGCTTTTGCGTCTCATCATCAACACAGCAGCTGCTTAATACTGGTCGTGACGCGAGGTTAAATCATGGCCCGGATCATCATTTTGTTAGGTTTCACGCCTAATTTATAGTGTGAAGGGAGAAACTAGCGTAGACACCGTACTCTACCTCCACTGGAACTTAAAACACTTAGAATGTACTTTGCGCCAGCTTCCCCGTTGATCCGCGGAAGAATCGCCTCCACTGACAGATCAGACATGGAGTCGTCTCCTCGGCGTCTTGGCGAACTCCGTTCGACTTGCAGCTCCCATCTGCCAGAAGCGTAGAGCCCGGAATTCGAAGTGGGCCGGCGAGATTCGACTGACGGCCCAGTCCTGACAAAGATCTCTGCACCCTTGTAATTTACCTGTCATGGCCTGATCAGTATCAACTATGCCTCGATTGACTTCCCAATACATTTATTTGTCCATACCTCGTCAGCAAAATCATGCGCGCCACCCAGTTTTAGAGCGGTTTAGGGTGTCTAAACGGGTCACTTCTGACCCTTTCTCGTGTATTCGCCAACCTCTCTGTGGGAAGGCTCGAGTCAGGTGGGCAACGGCAAATATCGTTGCAGGCGCAAGTCAGGACCGTGATCGTCGTTCGGCCCCGCTGGGGCCCACGAAGTCTACCACTAAATATTTCGAACGGTATATAAGAGATTCACCTCGTACCTTACATAGTCTATGATTAAAACACCCGCAGTAGTCTACGAGGGAAAAGGCTCGCCAGACTTGTAATCTGTCAAATGAACGACGAATATGTCGCGGCCCTCAAAGTCACCGCCATAAAGATACATGAGTTCCACACAGCACGTATCGTCTATGCACTTGGATATCGTCTTCTCGCGCTACAGCTCCATCGACAGTATCCAACTCCCTTCGATAAGCCCCACGTCGCGGATGGTGATATCCCTGATATCTTTGAGGCTGTCACAGAATCCCTGGTAGAGTCGATCCCAATCGCGCTGGGAGATACATACACCGGATATTGCGAGCTTCGTGAGACAAGAGATGGCGAGCGTGCGCAGAGTGGGACCAATCTGCAATGTGCTCCTAGGCATATCAACCAGGATGCGAAACTCTTGGAGGCATGTTGATTAGACCAAATTTACCTTTGCGGTGCTTCAAGTGTTGTCAAACTCAACTCAGCCCCGGTTCAGAGTGCCGGCGTACTTAAGTCGCGGTTTTAGAAGTTGTTGTAAAGACATGACCTGCCGAGACCGAGACGCTCAGTCGTCGTAGTCCCGTGGCACTTGCGTGGCCAAATGCGCGGTCCTAGGGCAGGGCATACGGATAAGGTGTTTAAAAACTTACGACCACAGCTTTTAGTTGGATGCGGTTAGAATTTCATACACTCACCTTAGGCCGTGTAAAGAAAATTAATTCGGGGCCAGTTGTCCCTTACGACGTGGTAACAGTCGACCACTTGACGGGGCAAGCATAAGTGACCATATAAGCCGCATAGATATCAACCGCCAAACCAAGTCGTCCACTCTTAAGCACTTGCTCGCGGGTTCTGGTCTCGTCATCCTGTTGTGACGCCGCAGAATCGGCTTTGGTCACACGGCGCAAGTATCTTAATGGACTTCTTGGTAAATAACAAGGAATAGGTCAAGATAATGTCGTATTGTAAAGTGGACAATCATAACAAGTCGTATATAACTCCCCTTTAAGACACCAAACCATCCGCAACTCCGTCTTCCCATAAACTTAAGTAATCCAGTCCAAGAATATAAGTGAAATACAACATATAAAGCAGGGGTATCCGAGGTCAATAGAATCAATTTTTCCAGGGGATCGTAAACCTCCGCGTGGGTTTCAAAATTTGCCTTGGCCTCGCCCAGGCCTTCAGCGCCTTCCTTACCTGCCCATCATTTGCCATATCCGCCGCTGTCTGGCCGCCAGAGTACTGCAGGCTAGCATCAGCCCCGTGCTCCACCAGTGCTCTCAGCACCTCCAGCTTGGCGTCCTGGCTCCTCATGGTCGCCTGAACAGCCGCCATCAGCGGCGTATACCCTCCCGGACCCCTAATGTTTGGATCCGCGCGCGAGGACAGGAGTAACAGCACCATCTTGGAATTTCCCATGGATGCGGCGAGGTGTAGCGCCGTATTCTGGTAGCTGTCCATGGCATTAACACCCAGGGCTCCCGGTAGCGAGAGTAGGCGCTGTGCGACACCCGTGCCACCCGTGCCTCGTTGGCAAAGGTGCAGGCCATTCCGGTGGAGCTTGTCACGCGCCGAGGGTCGCGCGCCGTACTGGAGGAGGAGGTCGACTACGATGATGTCCTGCTGGGCACATGCAAGTAGGAAGGGTGTTGCGTTGTCCTGGTGTTCGGCTACTTCGAGGTTTAGGCGGCGGCTAGTCAACATGTATCGTAGTACCTCGTCCTCCGCCGACCTAGCGGCGACGTGAAGAGGTGAAAGGCCTTTGACCCGGGACTCTGGTCTGGTATCGCACCTGTCGAACTTGAAGGTCTCGTGCTCTGTGTCAAAGCCCTGCTCCTGACACCAGGCGAGTGTCTTGAGCGAGAAGCCGCATCTCGCCTCCGCGTGCTCGTCGAGGGACGATGCCACCTCGGGCTTGTCGGTGTTGATGTATATCCTGTAAAGCATCGTACCGACGCTCCTCAACAATAGCATGGGTGCCACGGGCGAGTCAATCATGAGCTCGAAGGCGTCCGTGAGGTACCTGCTCCCGACCCCGAGCTTCTTCAGGTCGAGGCAGATGCGGCCGAGGTCGTGGTATAGGTGGGCTAGAAGATGATTCTTCAGTTCGGCGTCGTCAAGTTCCTCAGTCTTCAGCCGGTCTATGACGCCGAGGAGGATCTCCTCCGCAACCATCAGCCATTTTGGTATTCCCATCCGTCGGTATATATCCGCGAGCTTTATTTCGTCGCGGCACATCACCTCGGTGGGGACGGGAGTCTCTCCGGCGAACATTTGGCGGTACCCCATGGCGCGCTGCTGGAACCCCGCGGCCTCAGCGTACTTTCCGTTGTACAGGCACACGTCGACCAAGTCGAGCGTCTTTGGCAGCACGTCCCTCAAGCTCCGCGGGATAGCAGTTTCCACCCTGACCTCCAGCGGGTCGTCGACGTCCGCTATGCCGCTATCCGCGGCCTTGGACACGATGGAATGCCAGTCAGAGGACATGGCGCTGGGCCTCCTCGGCGCGGGAGCCTGCATTATTGTCGATCGCCCTTCGGATGTCGAGGCGCCTTCCTTGAGGGAGCTGACAAAGTTGTCGAGGCAGTCGTCCCAGTCGGGGTCGCCCGCACGGAACGGGCGGTGGGAGAGGAGGTCATCGGCTTGGCTTAAGACGCGGTCCCATTTACCCTGTATGCTCGTGTGATCGTACTGTTTTCCGTGTTCCATTTTAAAGCTGCGAGATGTTAGCACTCGACCGTTAAAATGAATTCCATCATGGGTGCGACAGACATCGTTAGGGCCTGGAGCTCGACCTGAAGTGCCTGTGTTGTGAAGAAACAGTTAACATCATACGTCTCTTGTCCTCAGGGGAACGTAACTGACATTGTTGCATAGCTTGATCCCAGAGACGATATCGCGGACATGATCCTCGCATAGCTTCCGTGCAAAGTGTGTTCTAAGCTCCTGAAACTTTGTCGCATCCCCCTCCCCTGGCTCCGGCAGGATGTTCCTCAACCGACACAGATCTCGCTCGGACTTGTTGATAAGGTCGGTGATGGACTGGTGGTTTTTCTTCTCAACGTCGCCCGCACCGGGGTGGACGGATATCGCATCGCGGACATTCTGGGTGGATTTCTGGAGCAGTTCGACGGTGTGTAGTAACTCTCCTGGCAAGCGACTGGGTCAGTTCCAGGGACACTTCCCTTCATGGGACAATGCGAAGAGGGAATTAACTCACTTGCTTCTTCGGGGGCGGCCGTAGAGTCCCTCCAAAAGAGGACAATGCTAACGGCGATCTTGGAGCCAGCGAAAACGGCTCCCACTATATTCAAGGGATCCATCTTGTCAGTCCCCATGCTTGAAAGAAAACATCGCGGCCCATCCGTCGCATATAATAAAGCTCAGACCCGACCCGTCGGGACCAACAAATGGTGGGGAATCTAGTTGTGACTCGAAGAACACGGGGCCCCAGATGACCCTGCGTCATGCTTGGGGCTGGGGTGGGGTATGACTTTGCCAGCCCCAGATTTCAAGAGCGGGACGGCTGTACCAGCCCCAGATTTCAAGGGCGGGACTAGGACTTATTACTGTACGTACCTTGTCCCGTCCCGAACACTCCCCCTCTCACTGCCCCGCTATTTTTATCACAAAACAGTCTCCACATAGGATGAAAGCACTGGATGTTTGTGAGTGGGTGGGCATCACCTGCAGGCTTCGCCTCCTCAGCCCTACTTTATTGGCAGCTGCCTGTCCTATCAATGAGAGGCAATGACTGTTATGTCGCGTGACCTTGGTCATAACCGCTGCCTGATGGTGGGACGAAGCTCCAGGATCGTCAGCAGAGCCGGGACGGAGACCCCAGGACTCACAGAGCAGGAATTTAATCTCTGGCGCTGTGCTCCCTGTCTGGACACGAGGAATACGGGGATACGCTTGCCTCACTCAGTTAAAAGTTGAATCGACGTGAAGCGCAGGGGTAGTACTGGAGGCGAACCACACCTTCTTACCTTAATGTCCCACCGGATCACGCAGGTGCAGTGTTGCCTTCGTCTGCTTGGACGATGACCCATGAGAACATTATTCTTGTCTGTAGCCTCCCCACAAACCAGTGCTATGGCAAGTTCATACTGTCCAATTCAGCCAAATTCCTGTCCAAATAAAGTTGTTTTGGCCAAGACCGCAGGGTTACAACAGCCTGGTCGGATCTCGTTTCAATCCCGGGTCCATCCGCCACTCAGGCTACGCGATACGCTAGTGGGTGGGTCGACGCATGCATGTAAGCCCTGACTTGCGCGAGACGTCCCCAGAGCCTTCCCTTGAAAGTGCGGAATGGGAATCAGAGAAGTGCGTCTCCTTTCCTCTCATCATTTCCACCGTACGGAGCTCGTGCAAAGCTTCTCGTCTTTTACAACCAAGGTTTTCTCGATGAAATATTGTCCAGTGACACAATGGCTATTGGTCGGTGGAAGGTCGACGACAGGGTGAGGATCGAGAACCCTCTGAGTATGCGGACCCACCACGTTGGCCACTGGACATCGCACCTAAGCTAACCGTACCCAGGCTCAATGAGCGATGAAGAGGTCCGCATCGACGCGACCCGGTTCGTAAACAGCCGCGCGCCCTTCTTGTCAGACAAGATAGAGGAGGTCTGCAGGGCTGCCCACGTCGCCAAGCACATCCGGTTCTACGAACACATTGCCCGGGGCTACAACTCCGTCGACACCAGTCCGCCGGTGATCCTAAAGAGAGAAGAGAAGGAAGCCCTGGTGAGGGAAAAGGACAAGATCATCTCCGAGCATGGCATGTGGTACGTCTTCATCACCATCTCGCTGGCAGCCTTTATCCAGGGCTTCGTCCAGGGCTCCTTTTCGGGGTCGAACGTCTATGAGGGGTACTGGAGGCGCGTGAGTACACGTGAAAAGTATGATCACGAGATGGGAATCACGAACGGAATTGCCTATCTGGCCGCCGCGCTGATGTGAGTTGACTGAGTATGTCCCCGCTTACTCGTTAACTGACAAAACTACCTAGTGGTTGTCCCCTGTCAGATCCGGTGAACCAGATTGCCGGGAGGAGGGGCGCCATTTTCCTCGCTGCCATCTTAATCGCTGGCACCTCCATAGGATGCGCCGCGATACAAACTTTCGACTTAAACGGGTCGGGACACTCGACTGCGTGGAAGACGCTTACCGGGCTGCGGCTGGTAAACGGCATTGGGATGGGGATCAAGGCTGTTTCGACGCCTATCCTCGCGTCAGAGACGGCGATTGGCTACTGGAGAGGTTCGTCCATTGTTTCTGCCGGGTGGCCCGCGCTTGAGGTTAAGTGTGGGGCCGCTAAGACGACGCCGCCGTGAACCTTAAGCCCGGGTCTCGGCCCCACTTCCGGTCCTGGAGTGAGAGACCATGGCGACGCAGAGTAAGCTAATTCGTCGTATCTAGGCACTGCCCTTCTTGCATGGCAACTATGGTACATACTCACTATCCCCGCTGCCTCGTGTCTCATAAAGCTCACATCAACAGGGTTGCCCTCGGAATCCTCATGTCCAACGTCTTCAACCTAGTATTCTCCCTCGCACCGAATCCCACCACGTCCTTGAGACTCATATTGGCGGCGCCCGCGGTGCCGGCCATTATGCTCGCAATCTCCCTTTACTTCACACCCGAGAGCCCAAGATTCTACCTCCGGCCCCACCGCGGGAACTATAATCCGGAGATGGCCTACCGGGAGCTAAAGCGGCTCCGGAACACCGAGGTAACGTTGGTTTGCCTCAAACATACTTGCACTGACACTAACCCTGCTTCCCTCAGCTCCAAGTGCTGCGGGACCTATACCTGGTCCATCGTAGCGTCTCCTTTAGCGACACCGAGCTAACCAGCCACAACCCTAATATGGCAGCGGGAGACGGATCCGCGCTAAACACACCAGCCAAGGAAAAGCCGAAACTTTCGGTCCAACTCAACAGGTACTTCTCGAGGTACCAAGACCTATTCGTTAATCCCCGGCTGAGGAACTCGACTATCTCCTCCTGCACCGTCGCTCTTGGCCAGCAGCTTTGCGGAGGTGAGTATCACCCTCTAAGTCCCTAGGGGCCGCCTGTCCGTCTCAAGTTTTCTAATCGTAGTTCTTAGTCAATATTTTTGCCTTTTACGCGGTTACTCTTTTCCTCAAGGTAATTGGCGACATTGACTACGGCGGTGACGTGGACGAAAACAGGAAAATATGGCAAAAGGCGATGCTCTATTCGTTTGCATTCGGTAACGCCTTTCTATCTCTTATCCTAGTTTGGCATGCTAACCTTAGAAAAAGGACTCACAAACTTTGTGTTCGGAATCCCGGCCGTCGGAACTATCGACACTTTCGGCCGGAGGAAGTGGTTACTTGTGACGATACCCGGCATGGCGTTGGCGCTAGTTGCTACGGCGGTGAGCCTCGAGTGCCCGGATCCAGAAGTTCGGGTGATATTGGCGCTTGTTTTCATGCTTGGTAAGTGGAGCGAGAGCGATGCGCTGTCGTATACAGCAGATAGTCTAACCGGTTCGCAGTCCACACGGCATTTTACAGTCCCGCAATGGGACCCGTTCCTTTCACTCTCGCGTCTGAATCGTAAGGAAAACCCATCCTCTGCTCCCAATTTGCACAACACTTCGTCTAACAATTCTCCTATTACAGGTTCCCCCTAAGCCACCGAGAGAATGTAAGGCCCTCCGTCAAAAGGAATCGCAAAATGACACGCTAACCAGCCCCGCAGGGCTGCTCCGTCGCCATAATGGTAAATCTTTTCTTCGCCGGCCTCCTAGCCTGGTTTTACCCCATCCTCGACACCAAGCTAGGTGGCACCCGCCTCGAAACCGACGACAGGAGCGGCGGCGGCGGGGCCCTCGGCCTCTTCGCGGGCTTCAACGCGGTCGCGTTCGTCCTCGTCTTTCTCCTCGTCGAGGAGACGAAGCAGCGGAGCCTCGAGGACCTGGAGCAGATTTACAACATATCCAAGAGGCGGTTCGCGAAGTTCCAGGCTACGGTACAGCTTCCGTGGTTCTTGAAGAGGTGGCTGCTGGGCGCGAGGGAGGAGAAGCCCGACTTTTATGACGATTCGACGAAGAATGTTACGAGTCCGGATGAGGAGATGGTGGGGCCTTCGCCTCCCGGCTCGCCGGTGGGGGTGCTGGCGCCGGCTGATAGGTGGACAGGGGATGTTGTTCTGGATGATCGGCCCGGGTCGAGGAGTCGGTACGAGTGATGCGGAAAGGGAGTTATGCTTTCGATATGTGCGTTTCAAGGATCTAGACCTACAGAACGACAACTACGCACGGTTTCAAAACAAATGCCACACTACTAGTGCATTCTTTTTTGCACTCCTGTATTTATGCAGTATTACCCTGCTAAGCAACACATTACCACATCATATGGGTAGCGGAGTGTCTCGTTTCAAAGTGCTCACTTGCTTTAAGTTACCTGGGATGTCATATCTCCGACCCCATCGGGTCACTCGTGGTTATAAATATGATGTAGGACTTTAATAAGTGGCGCAGGCAGTTCAAGCGGCCTGATGTAATCCTTAAAGATGCCTGCGATGCCCATACCATCACCGGTACCCCAGTCATGCACCCTCATGTTCATGGCACCTTGGTACTTGAGGTCTTCATTGGTCAAGCTCGACTTGTGCCGTTTCGAATCAATCATATATCCTAGAACCATAACGATTTGAGCTCATTTGTTATAGGCGCCAGCTGGATACATCGAGGTGTATCCTGTCGCCATTCAGGGACGATGAGCACGACATGACCTCCTGGGCAAAGTGAGTTTTCCATAACCTGCTCCCGTACACGGTACCGCGGAAACTGACCGGCGATTACAGGGGTGACCTCGTCGGGGACACGGATCTAGGGTGTATGTGGCGCCGGAGCTGTAGATTCCGCTCGACCGCTGGCTAACCATCCTTCTGGAGTGTAGTGATGAGCTCCAGAAGAGGCTGCTATATCCCAGAGTATCATCTTGTCGAACACAAGGGCAACTGTAAGTGGCCAACGTACGGCCCCTTGGACAGCAAGTCTCGAGCGCTAACTGCTTCTGTCTGTATGCAGTTGAGGTTGGGTTGGAGCCTTGTGGGGACGTCGCAGTCAATGTCACTTAGCAACCCGCTACCACCAAGTATTTATCCGAGTGCAGGTGGGGATTTGAAGACTGGCATCAGGTCAGCAAATTCTACGGCCGGGACCAAGATGTTACCCTGACCTGCTGGGCCGAAGGTAAGGAGACCATGGGAGACCCGTAAGTTTGAAATACCCCCTGCGCAGCATGTTACAGCGGGGTCAGAGTCCAGAAACTAACCCGGCTTGGGCATGTTATAGTTACTATTACAGAGTTGGCTGCTCCCAAAAGCTCCGCGTGGCCTTAAAATACTGACTTTCTCCACAGACGCTAAATTACTGCTACATCAGCGGCTCCACGATTGCAGGACAACCCGGTTCGTACGCATCAAGGAGGTCGAAGTAGCCAGACACCTCGCTTACCACGGATTTTCCGCACCATGCTTAAGCGCCCTGGAGTGGTGCGGCCCGGGCTTCGGCCACTTTGGAAACGAAGCAAACCAGCCGCCCACTACTAACGGCGCGAAGAGGGACCCTCTCCCTACAAACGCGGCTGAAAGCGGCGATGGAGGTGAGGGGAACGCCCGTCAGTGGCTCACGCCCTCGCCCCACGCCATCGGAGACGAGTCGGTCGGTTGCTACAAGTGCCCTACCGGTACCGGAGAAGAGGGCTGTGAATTGGTCAAGACGTACAAGGGCGATGAGTCGGTCGTCGTCCAGTGTGCCCACAACGGTAAAGACGGGAGGCTGTATATGGTAAGCTTACGCAACGAGCGGGAGAGTACGCCCGCCCTTGACGCTAACGAGTCGCATTTTGTAGTATACGACCGACTGGTGCTTCATGGATGGGACCGACATTTGGGTTACGCCGTGGGATAGCACGTAATGCTTCCCTCTTGGACCAAAGCGCCGGAGCTAACATGTTAGGCTACGGATATCTTACGTGTGACAACTGGGAGGGCTTGTAGGAAGGGCCGGGCTAGGTTGGAGCTGTCGGGACAGTTGTATCGTATTTTGTCATTGTTGTTTGTGAAGCTCGCCTTCAGCACGCAAGGTCAGTTCCTGGCAACACTTGCGTTTTTTTCTATTCAATTTCGGTCGCCTCTTGCAGAATAAACACTACTTGATTCACCTTGACGCACGGGCGTGTCTGTATTGCTAGCTTCATTGTTGGGACGCCTCTTGTCTCGCCCTTCGCCCGACACATGTCTCGGCGGCTACGTCCTCTTCGCTAAACACCGATTTCCCTACGACAAGCGTCTGTTGAAACGTTGACGAGTGCATGCATCCAAATCTATTGGGCATTGTGCTCAGTTGCACGAAGACGGAGACCCACATCCTCGTCTGTTTCCCCACTTCGCCCGGCGGTTGACGAAACTGCGGCCCGGCCCGCCACGGTGCCCGCCCCGATTGGGTGGTTACACGGGCCTAACCGCCGACCTGAAACCCGAGGACCAACACCCAACGCAGGGAACACTTCATAATGCGTGTATATAAGGAATAGCCATTTTCTCGAGTAGAGAGAAGTTTGCAGACCCGTTCCTCTAGTAATACCATTCATTTCTTCTTATATTCATCCTTTCACGCACGCAATGGCTGATCGTTTCGCCTCGCCGCCCCGTGTCCTCTGCCTAGACGGTGGAGGTATCCGGGGCCTTTCCGAGATCTTGATCTTAAAGGACCTGATGCTTCAGGTTCGACTCCGGAATAAGCTCAACTTCACGCCCGAGCCAAGACAGTGTTTCGACTTTATCTGCGGGACGGAGGCGGGGGGCCTCATTGCGATACTGTTGGGTCGTCTCGGGATGTCGCTTGCCGAATGTGAGGAGGTGTTCAGGGCGGTTGGCCCTGGGATCTTCTCCCAGGCCTCTCCCAAGACGTCTCTCAGGCAGGCTCTGCTCGGATCTCAATGGGCAAGCGACAGATGGGACAAGACCTTTACGGCCCTGGTTGGCCGGGAAAGCATGAACGAATCAGGCCTAGCAGCACCAGGGCAAGTTCCGGTAAGTGTTATAGCTTCACCGACAGGTGTATCCTGAACAATCTCACTCACTTGTTCTTTCTCGCAGGTGGCGGTCGTCGCTGTCTCCAGGCCAGCGCTAGACGACCACTTGCTCCGAACGTACAGCGGCCGGGCCAACTCAAAAGACTGGCGAATCGCAGAAGCCTGTCGAGCCACGACCCTATCATCCCCACCCACAACGATAAACGGGGTGAATTATGTCTCCGGTGTTCTCGGCAGGAATAATCCCAGCAGTTTGGCCTTGGAAGAGCTGGAGTTAGACACGTGGCTATCGCCGCTAAGGGACGCTGTGGACGAAGTCGGCTGTTTTGTTTCCATAGGGACTGGTCGCCCTACACTCGAGGGGTCAGAAGATACGCTGAAAATGAGCCTTACTCCGAAGGGGATCGTATCTGCACGGGACGCGCTGAGCCTCTGCAGCCTCGTTACGACCGATTCTGACGCGGAGCATCGGAGGATCCAGAAGCGGTACGTTGCTTACACAGAGTCCTTCTATCCCCCACTTCTTCCCTTTTCCACCTGTTGTCTAATTAGTGGCTTATGGGATTCCAGGTTTGTGAAAGCCGGCAGGGAGGACGTCTACTTCAGGTTTGACGTCGATGCCGGACTAGAGTCCCATCGATCAAACGTTAGTGATCAAAAAGCTTTACAGCACACTGTAGCCATCACGAATTCCTACCTCCAGAGGGCAGAGGGGAGGGTAGCGCGCTGTGCATTGATGCTGGGGCCGGAAGCCAGGAAATAGTCTTGTTCTGGTACTGTTGGTACATAGTACAATTCATTATGTATTACTCGGTAACAACCTGTTGTCTATTCAATACAAAGCTGATATTCTGCTGGGGATCTGCACATCTTGATGACGATGACGTCGATGCAAAGGGAATAAAAGAAGAATACCGCGCGTTCATTTCCACACAACTGTATAGATTGATACCCGACGAACCGTATTTTGAAATTGTAGCCTCGATATAGTTCACCCTCATATAACGTCTTCTGTCACCCGACCTTTTTCTCGTTACCTTTACCGTCTTCATCAACGTCCACGCCGACCTCCTCCTTGAGCTGCGCGGCCACCGCCTCCCTCTTCTCCTTGTCAAACAGCTTATCCACCTCCTCGAGCGTCAATCCCCGTGTCTCAACCCATACGAAGACAACAAATACAATGAGGAGCACATCGAAACATGCGTTGACAAAGTAAAACTGATAGTCCATCGCTTGCAGTCCAAATGGAACCACCATGGTAACAAAGAGTCCGCACAGTTTGGTTGTAAAAGTATATATACCCATGCCTGCCGCTCGGATGTCAAATGACAGTACCTCTGGCGGATAAAGGACGGTCAGCGGTGTGATTCCCCACGCATATGCCGCGTTGTAAAGAAATATTATGGAGAGTGTGCCGTAAATGCCGCTTGTATTTGTTGACGTCCCGTACACCTTGGTAAGGCCGCCGAGCAGGAAAAGTGTGACGACTTGACCCGCCAGAGAACCGGAGCAGAGCGTCTTGCGACCCACCTTGTCGGCGAACCAAGATGCGGCAATGGCGACCACTAGTGTCCATGACGTTAGGACGATGTTTATCTGGAGCTGGGTAGTCGGGCTGTCAATGCCGGCGCGGGTCATCATGTCGCCGAAGTAAAAAGTCACAATGTTGGTTCCTGGAAGCATGACGAT
Organism: Scopulariopsis brevicaulis; assembly: GCA_017657125.1. NCBI lineage: Eukaryota > Fungi > Ascomycota > Sordariomycetes > Microascales > Microascaceae > Scopulariopsis > Scopulariopsis brevicaulis. The sequence goes on from JAGFNX010000252.1 coordinate 94,543, forward strand.
GATTGAAAACGTGGTGGTGATGAACAGGCGTCGCCGGTTTGCTTTGCTCATAAGCGCCCTCCCTACGTTCACGTTGCGCTGTTTCTCGATGTTAAGCGTATCGACGATTTCGCGGTATTGCAGCTGGACCTCGTCCTCGGTGTCATTAATGATGGACAGGACGTCGAGCGCCTCGTCGTGTCGGTCGCGGGCGATGAGGTAACGCGGCGACTCGGGGACGAACAAGATTATGACGCCGACGAGAACGGACGGCGCAGACTGCAGCAGAGACGGGATGCGCCACGCCCACGTCGAATCCATGGACTGCGTGCCGTAGCAGACGCCCGACGCGATAAGCGTCCCGATGCCCCAGCAGGCGTAGTAAAGTCCGAGCGCAAAGCCGCGATACTTCACCGGAGTCGTCTCGGCCACGAGCGTTGGGGCGGCCGTCTGTGCGATGGCCATTCCTGTGCCGACGATGAAGCGGCCGGCGATAAACATGCCGACGTTCTGTGCGCAGCCCTGGATTACGCCGCCGATTAGGGCGACTGCCGCTGCCCAGACGATAGACTCACGCCGACCACGCATGTCGACGAGGGGGGCAGCGAAGAGCGCACCAAAGGCGCCGCCGGTATAGGAGATTGCCGTGTTGAGGGACTTTGTGGCGGTGGTGAGCGAGAAGTAGCTGCTGTAGGAGGGCATGACGTTGAGGCTGCCCATCAGAGAGCTGTTGTAGCCGACCATGACGGAGTCGATGACGGAGACGAGGATCAGGCAGGCGACGAGGGCCACCTGGTTCCGAGGGACGAGGCGGGGGAGTGTTCTGTCGCGCATAGTGACTGCATCCGGGACTTTCGCCTGCTTCGGTGTAAGGTGTGAGTTGAAGTGGGCAATGAGTGTCCGGGGAACACGCGGGTGGGCCTGTAATAGGGTGATAGATGGAGTAAGCCAGCAGCCCACGCCTGTCACCACATTCTACGATGCGTCGCGCACTAGGGCGGCGATGGGTGAAGAGAATTCAGAGTCCGACATCGGTTACTCTATGAGTGGCCTTGCACCAAAAGGGGACAATGTCATCGGACCCCAACTAGCGTGCCAGTGACCGGGTCCTGCATTTGGCAGGTGAGCATGCATCCCCGAAAAGACATCGAGTGAAGAATGCGGGGAACACACAGGGCACCTTTTCAAAAGGATCAACTTCAAGCGTGTTCGGCCTCTCATCGGCCGCCAACATTCGATGTCGACTTCGCATATCCTATCTCGTCAAGCACTAGGCCATGTTCAGCAGGCGCAGAAGTATCGAGGAGCGACGGGGCACGCTTATTGGCGCGCTATCGGGCTCGCGTTGCCGATCAGCAGGCCCCGACGGCAATCCATAGTGGGGTAGGTACGAGGGGTTGCCGGGAAGAATAGTCGCACGGCGCGGGCACCGACCGAGCCAACCTCCTTTTGGTTGCGCTGGGCTTGATGATCTGTTAAGGTACACTGACGTGACGACCGACACATTCCCCCCACTGCTTCCAATAGCACGCTGAGCGGTGTTGAGGTATTCCTATCTTATGGAACCACGCTTCTTTAGCGACCAGGCCACCATCTTCACAGCTGCAGCTAAGCTAGCATCATGTCGCCCATACCCCCCGACTACCTCCACCGGGTATACGCGGGCGTTCTGGGAAAGTTAATAGGCGTCTACCTTGGCCGGCCCTTTGAGAACTGGACGTACCAGCAAATCCTAGACACTCTGGGTCCAATCCACTACTACGTACACGACCGCTTCAACCTCCCGCTCGTGGTCATCGATGACGACGTCTCGGGGACCTTCGCCTTCGTCCGCGCCCTCGAGGAGCATGGCGCGCGCGCTGACCTAACGTCTCAGGAGGTCGGCAAAACCTGGCTCAACAATATCATCGAGAAGCGGAGTGTCTTCTGGTGGGGCGGGAACGGCATCTCGACGGAGCACACTGCGTTCCTGAACCTCCGGAACGGCATCGCGGCGCCGCAGAGCGGCTCGATGGCGACGAATGGCCAGACAATAGCTGAACAGATTGGCGCGCAGATCTTCATTGATGGCTGGGCGATGGTTTCGCCGGGGAAGCCTGCGCTTGCGGCAAAGCTAGCCGAGTCGGCGGCGAGGGTTAGCCATGATGGGGAGGCGGTTTACGCCGCGAAGTTGTGGGCGGCTATGGAGGCCGAGGCCTTCTTGTCCAGTGATGTTGATCATCTTCTGGTTACTGGCTTGTCGTTTATCCCGGGGGACAGCCTCGTCGCGAAGCTCATCGCGGATATTCATGGGTGGGTCGATGAGGACGGCGACTGGAAGAGGACGCGCGCAAGGATCGAGGAAAAGTACGGATACCACAAGTACAACGGAATCTGCCACATTATCCCGAACCACGGGATAATGATTATGACGCTCCTCTACGCCCGCGACTTCCACGAGGCGATGCACATCATCAACACCTGCGGCTGGGACACGGACTGCAACTCGGGAAACGTGGGGTGTCTCTTTGGCATCATCCACGGCCTCTCTGGCTTCGAGGGCGGGCCGGACTGGAGGGGGCCCCTCGCGGATCGCGCGTTGATTTCGAGTGCTGACAATGGCTACTCCATCAACGATGCCGCTCGCATGGCGTACGACATCGCCAAGCTAGGCCACCAGCTCGCCGGTGCGTCAACCCTGGATATTCCCAAGGCGCAGTTCCATTTCTCCCTCCCTGGCAGTGTGCAAGGCTTCCAAGCAACTGGGCCGTCCGCGCGCCACGTCACTCTCCGCCAGGGTGAGGTGAACGGCGTTTCGGGACTCTGCATAGATGCCGGAGCGCCAGCCGCCGCGGGCGTCGTAGAGGTAATGACGCCAACATTTACGCCCCGTGAGGTCCTGAGCGTGAGCCGGGATTACGAGATGATGGCCTCGCCACTTGTATACCCCGGCCAGCGCCTAACCGCAGAGCTCATGGGGGCGCCGAGCAACGCGACTGCCGTGCGCGTGTGTCTGCGCGTGAAAGCGTACAACGAGACGGACGAGCTTGTGACAGTTGAGAGCCACTGTATTGATCTGCAACCCGGGAGAGCAGAGGGGTTGACGTGGGTCATCCCCCGGGCTCTGGAAAACAGACCGATCCAGCAGATTGGCGTCGCCGTCGAGGCAGAGGCTGGGCGTAGTGGGACGGTCTGGTTGAATAGCCTCGGCTGGAGCGGCGTGCCCACCCTGACTATCAAGCGTCCACCGGTCCCGGACGAGCGGAAGGGAACCGAGCACGCGAGGGCCGTCAGTTTCTGGGAGAGGTCGTGGGTCAGCTCCGTCGACAAGTTTCACTCGACAATGGGGCCGTCGTTCTACATCGCACAGGACAGGGGCGAGGGGATCATCAGCCAAGGAACGCGCGACTGGACTGATTATCGGGCTGTGGTGCGCGACTTTATGGTCAACCTTGGCCCGCGGGCTGGTCTGGCGATGAGGGTTCAGGGGCTGAATCGGTACTATGCCGTCATGTTCATCCGAGGTGGGAAAGTGGCGCTAGTCAAGGCGGCTGATGAAAAGAGGGTGGAGCTTGCGGCTGCAGAGTTTAAGTGGAATCTTGATGAGAAGTACGATCTCGAGTTATCAGTTGTGGGAACAGACATCTACGCAAGGGTAGGGGATGTTGAGCTTAGAGCGGCCGATAACGATTACACTGGTGGGGCTGTTGGTCTTGTCGTTACAGAGGGATCACTATCGGCAGATAGCATAGATATTGAACCCTGCATATAAATAGAGAATATCTAACTAGAGTCTTCTTCGTAGAATTTGCATAACATGAGGATATCTGAGGAAAATAAGCACCCTTGACGCTAGAAGGAAATATCGATACAGTCTCATACAAGTCAAACTTCACGACGTCACAGGAACAATGAGAAACACGGCGCCAGTATCCCAAACTCCATCAAACCTCATCATCCCCGAGCGTGGTAAACCGCGGACCATCAATCTTGGCCATGTGCCTCGACGGGGACATGGGCCTCGCCACCTCCATCTGCGTCGTCATCACGTCCGCCATGCGCAGGCACGCGTCCCGGAATCCGCAGCCGTACGCCATCGCCTGCGTGGGGTCGGACCTAAACGACGGAGGGATGAGCTCGAGGTGCGCAGAGGATGTGGTGAGGCTGCCTCTGCCTCGGGTGGGCGCGAGCATCTCCATGGCTGTTTCCGGTGGAAGGGTGGTCTTTGGCGGCGGTGGCGGTGTGCGAGCCTTGGCGCCGCCGTGTCTGGGACTCACGCCACGCAATACCGGGTCTCCGCTCTCCCGTTCCTCCGGCCTGGGTGAAACGCCGCGTGGATCCCGTCTCTTCTTCCTCCTGTGGTGCTGAAGTTTCTCGTCGTCGCGGGGGCCGTACATATAGTACATGTCGTCCTTCCGATGATTTCTGCATCGCGTGGAGCTTGCCGACTCTCGGGGCTCCGTGCACTTTCTGCAGCTATGCTCGTCGCACAGCTGCCCGTGGGCCTTTCGTCCAAGAACGCATGGCTGCCCGTTCACTCGCAGCGCGCAAGTATGCGCCATGCAGAACCGGCCTCCCCGCCGGACAGCCAGTTCACATCCCTCCAGAGCACAGGTATGATCCGCGCAGTACGGGGCCTTCGAGCTCCATCCCCCCTGACACCCCGCCCCTCCATATCGACACTTGTGCTTCTCGCAAAAAAAGTCAACCTTGGACATAACACTCGCCGAGCACCCCCCAGCCTCACACTTGTGCGTCTCGCAAAAGGGACTCCCTGCCACACCCCCCCTCTTACTACACGGATCCCAAACACAAGTATGCTCGACGCAATACTTGCCCCTTAGCCCAACAGCGCGGTAGCACCGCGGCACAGCACACGTGTGGTCGTCGCAGGCGCGGCTGTTGCTCTTGACCTTGCGGACACTGGCGCAACCGCCATCGTAGCGGCAGACGTGGTCGCGGCAGGCCATGGTGCCCGGATCGACGGCTTGGTTGCAGGGGAGGCGGCCGGACCAGCGACAGGAGTGTTCGCGGCAGTAGGGGCGCTGGTGCCGGCGGGGGTCGGGGCAGGAGTCGGCTTGGCAGATGTGTTCCTCGCAGGCGTCGCTGGTGGCTGGATTACAACAAATCTTCGCGTCAGTAGTCATCCTCGACCTCCATCGGAAGGCCCTAGAATCTAGGTAAGGATACGGAGAGAGGATATGGCGGCTCACCTCCCTGTGGGGTTCCGACCCCCTGTTTGCACCGGACACAGCCGGAATACTGGCAGGCATGGATATTGCAGAAGGTGCTCGTGTCAAGGCGAGACTTCGAACACGCCACCAAATCGCAGGCGTGACTCGTGCAGTACCCGCTCCCTTCGGCTTTTGGCCGCGGGCAAGTAGCCCTCTTGCAGACGTGCCGCGGGCACAGCGGGCCGTACCCGGTGCCGTCGACACCGTCGCATCCGGGGACGGGACACCGGACCAGCGGCGGGTGGTTTGGGTTAAAGGCAGCCATCGTGGTAACGGGCGGGGTATTGTCGTGATCAGCGCGAGAATAGCGATGTCGCGGAGCGTGTGGCTCTCTGGATGTCGAAGTATGGTGGTAGGAAAGACGCCGGCGCTCAGCTGGGTCGTCAGACCAGGCAGCGGCCATGGTTATGTCGCAATGTCACGCCCGGGACCGAGCGATTGTCTGGCGGGTGGTCATGCGAAGAGTGAGGCGAGCGGGAGGGAAACGCGGGGTGATTGGTCGCCGGAGGGGCTATGTTGGGTCGTCGTGCAGATTGTCGTGCAAGCGCTGGTTTCTGGTCTCGGGTACTTTGGGTAGCGTGGCCGTGCTAGATGGGCCTTGGATGGTCAACGTAACGTGGTTCGGCATAAACGTCCACTTGATTGGTGCTTGGCAAATATCATGGCAATTTGCTATAGTAAGTGTCTGTCCGCTTCTGGTTTTAAGCCTGCGATATTGGCCTGTCAGTCTGCCACTCTCTACTCGCTCGGATTTGTATCCGTTTATCCGGCTGGTTTTGTCCACATCGGTTAGAGACAATTGTAACTTAGCGGCTTATGGCATGGTTACACGTATGCTGAGCATTTCCATTGGACAGTCACCCGTGGTTATCAGCCATTCCACAGCATGCCTATTTCACCTGTCTGTCTGCCCAACCCTGCGTTGTTATCCAGTATATCCAGGTGGAGGTGCGTACACCTTCCTAATAACCAGTGTGAGTCGTTCACTTTGGAGTTGGGCGCAGGAATTCGCAGATCATTCTCCCCAGTCTTCAAACTGGGGCTGTCCTTGCGTGCCTCACGACCCTGTCCTTCTAGATGTGGACTGGAAAAACACAATTTCGCGTGTGCGATGTTATGGCCTGGCGATACCCTCGACCTTGCATGGCACTCAAACTTGATCATTAGAACTAACTCCAGAGGAGGTCTTTTAGGGCCACCGGATACCCTAGTGCCACTACATTCTGACGACTGCCAGCTCGCTACGTACATACTCATCTAGGTATCAGTTTGCTAACTCGCTTTGCTCACTCTAACCTGTCTGTTCCCATGAAACAACGAAGTTTTCTCCGGAACTATTTTGGCCACATGGCGCGGCAGTAGTCCAAGACCGCGAAAGGACCGCCCGGGCTACGATGCGTATACTCTAAGTCGACACTGGTGAAAGGTCGTTTTAACGAGGACACCGGGACATTCCACGACTATGCAGACAACATGGTTCAGAAATCTCCATTGAAACCCCACTAAAAAAAGCAAATTGCGAATGTTGGATACACAGCTGTGTATCAAGAATCATCACGCACCGTGCGATGGACGGCGCGCCAGTCCCACGTGAGGCAACCTCTCAGCACCCCTTCTCCGGCTCTACAAGCTCCGCTATGATGACGGCGGACGAGTAGGACACATCAATACCAGGCTCGTTTCAATACTGCCAGACAGGTCAGACCCGCAGGATCCACGGGGGGCAGGGGATAAAACTTACAGTGAGGAGCGCAACGGCGAACTCTGCCGAAGGCCGCGGCGACGAAGGGCAATTCAACCACGTCACCTTTCGGCGCTTGTAGTGGCCGTACGCCACGGGACCACCCATACTGTTGTCCTCGCAATCCTCCCAGAGGAAGGGTGAATGCGGAGTCTTGCCGAGTAGCGCCTTGCCCCCGCCGACCTTGCCGGTCTGGGCGTCATCTTGGGAGTCGTGCTCGTCTGCGTACATTCGCATTTTCTCCTGGTATTCCTTGTCGTCGTGCATCGCGACTACTCTCACGGACTTGGCGAGGTTCTTGAGGGCCTGGTAGACGAGCATGTCGAGGCCCTTGAGCCTCTTCTCGAGGTCGTTGCCGATTGTGCTGGAGGTGTGGGGGTAGGCGTGGGTGCACGAGAACCCGATGACGCCACCTAGATGAAAAGTCAAGTTAGCTTCCTAGGGCCGTGATTTCAGTCCGCCACCGCAATGTGACGCTCCATCGTCCTTGGATACTCACCTTTCTCGAGGACCTCCGGGCACTCCAAAAGCTCACGGAGAGCCGAGAAGAAATAGAGCGACTCTGGCTCCACAGCGCCCAGGTGACCCGCCATCAAGGAGGGACCGTGAGGAGTCCAGTATAAGTTGTAGGTCATCGTCAGGCGGTGACCGCCGGTGACCTCCAAGACTTCGTGCTCGCAATCGGAGAAGAAGGCGGCCTACTGGATCCGCGATGGGTTCTTCTCAATTTCGGCGGCCCAGTCAAAAGTAACCTCTCGGCCTCCGTGTCGGACGACCAGCTGACCGCCTGTTTTAAAATGTTAATGGCGAGGAATTATAGTGGAGAGTGACTGGGGAGATTGGGGGAATTTCTTGCCTTGGTGCGGGTGCGGGAGGCAGACGACCAGTGAGCCCATCTGTTTCTCCGAACGAGGTGTGTCGACGTGAGGCTTGAACTTGCCGGAGGGTCCGGAATAAATCTGTCAACGTTCAGGTGTTAGACAAGCTCGCGAAGTGATCAACTATATAGGGTAAGATAAACGTACGTTCAAGTTGTACAGCTCCGCGCGGATACCGTGGTACTTGGTGTGGGCAAGCGCCTGAGTGGCGATGTCCATGACTCCATGCTCATGCGGGCTGAAGCTGGTGCAAAACTTGGACGCGTCCAACTTGCCAGCCTTGCGATACATCTCATCAAAGACCTCCTTGTCGCCCTGGCCAAAAGTAGCAGGCTCGCAGTCCTTCACGAGCTGTGAGAAGCCCTCGTGAGAGGCTCCATCATTGCTAACGGGCAAAGCGACCTTGAGGCCGTGCTCTTTCTCGCGCGAGTCCCAGCGGATGACGAGAGGATGTTGCTGCTTTTTTGCTGTGTCATAAGGAGGGCTGATGTCGATTCCACCGCCAATGGAAAAGTCGACCTCGTTGGCCTGGCTCGCAAGAGCTGTGTTGACGCGATGGAGGTGACTCTCGGCGTCGGGACCGTCACCTGCGATCGCTGTAGCCATGGTTTCTTTTTTCTTTTGTTCTCGGAAGAATTTCTGAAAAAAGGAAAAGAGGTGTTGTGTGCCAATCTCCAAGAAGAAGGCTGGAGAGAAAGGTCTTGAGGAGTGTAGGAAGGAAGGAGGCACCTAGTGGTTTATATCCTGACCGGGTGTGGGTTTCCTTCCGCCTGTTTCCAGCCCTGGTATTCTCGATGTGTAACCTCCAACCCGGAATGCAGCCGCTGCTGCCTGACGGTGAATTGTTGGCTCTCAAGAACAAGTACCAATTCACGTTTGTTTCTGGAAAGCCAATTCGTTCGCTGTAGAGCCGAGATGAGATATCATTAGGTGACTCGACGACGGCCTTGCATTTGAAATACGAGCGAAAAGCCCCGCGGCCCAGGCTTCCGTGTCTCTTCCAACCGCAACGCCCAACCACTCGCCTTCCAATTCCGGTTCAGCATTCTGCTGTGCAACTAGACATCTACCGTGCTCCTCGCGACATATAGCACTAGATGTCTGCCGCAAGATTGTTTACAAGCTGAAGAGGGGGCCGGACCTCGACGGCCTATCAGCAAGATATCCCCTTTGAGCTTCATTCGAGGTTGTACTGTGTAGTAGGCGCTCTGTTGTCAAGGCCCAAAGGCAATACACGAGCTGATAGTCGGACTTCTGTAGAGCCTGTTGGACAACATACCATTTTTACGAGCTGGCCTTTTGATTATACATATCTGATGGTCTTCGAAGGAAAGGTTTCGTGTTTCTACCCTGGACACAGTTTACTTTGCGTCAAATAAAAGCGCCGTCACGGCCGCGACCGGTTTTACACCACGGGCAGCTGGATGTGAACTGAGAAACGCAGATGAGTCATCCGTAACTGCGCGGAACCAAGATGTACGCGTCGTATAATCCAAGGAAGTTCCCCGCATTCAACCGGGCGGTCCAAGACGAGTCCGCAGCATTATCCTGGGACGCGCCGACGGCCTCGAAGTTTCAATTTCACCACCACGGCACCAGTAGACAGCACGATGGCGCCGTCGCAATCGTCTCCGCTCCTGAACTGCCCCGCGGACCTCATTCCCTTCTTCCTTGAGCCGCTGTCTCGTGAAGATCTCTTTGCGGTGTGCCTGGTCTGTCGAGACTTGCGGCCATTCGCGGAACCATTCCTCTACTCTAGTATCGACTGGATATGGCTCAAGGACGAGGTTCCTCCAATCGGGAAACTTCTTCGAACAATCCTGCGCAGGCCGGAACTAGCAGCCCATATACGACGTGTGGTGCTTGCCGGCGCCACCTTCTACCGGTCACACCCCCGCAACATTCCGGAAAAGATCACTGTCTCTGAAGTTGAACGGGGCCTCTCCATCGGCCTGGTTGAGCAGATCAAGGTGCCACGAAGCAATGAGTGGATACAGGGTCTTCGAGACGGAGCAATGGGGGCCTATGTCGCCGTCCTTCTCTCACAACTCACAAACCTAACCTATCTGGAGATCGGCCCCAACTTTGGCAGGAACACTCGGTTTCTTGGCATCTTCCTCAGGTCTGCTCTTTGCGAAACGTCGGATTCCGGACTTCCCGCCTTCCGGCACCTCCGAGAAGTCCGCTATAACCTCCCGGGTCCTTCTGGCTTCCGCGGGAAAACTGAGAAGAACACATTAGATATCCTCCCTTTCTTTTATCTACCAGAGGCCGAGCATATCTCAGCCACAGTCGAGAATCCGGCACCCAATGATTTTGCCTGGCCGGCACAATGGAGACCCTCGCCGTCAAACCTCACATCCCTGGACCTGAGCCATATCCGGGAAGGCGATCTGGGCCGAATTCTCTCCACAACGCCGGCGCTCAGCACACTCAGATGGGAGTGTGTCCACCAAGAGGATGACTCCAAGGCAAAAATGATTGATCTCGACCAGATCGCGGAAGACTTGTGTCATGTTCGCGGCACGCTACAAGATTTGACCATCACGGCTCAGTTTTATTTGGATCCGAGCAGTCTGCTGGATCCTGATTTTACGATAAACGGGTCCTTACGCGCGATATCCGATTTTCCGCAGATTGTCAATGTCGCGATTCCCCTCATGTTCCTCGTGGGGCTCGCACCACCGGCCCGACATCCGCTGGGACACATTCTTCCCAGAAACGTCGAACTCGTGACCATTAGAGATGACCTGTTCTGCTCTATTTATGACTGGCAGGACTTTGAGATTTTGGCTGAGCTGCGGTCATGGCTTACGGACTGGAAAACATGGACTCCACGGCTCCGGCATTTTCATCTCTACGTGGAAGAGACTGACGAGCAGTGGTACCCGCCTATACGCGAGAAGCTGAGGGAGTTATGCGCTGGGGTAGAAGTATCATTTGAGGTCACCAAGTTGCGAGCAGGCTATTCGCCCACACCATCGCCGTGAGATATGGAAATATACGTGAATTCTTTTGCCACCTTCTATGCTTCATCATGTGTTGCACAGAGCTCAATTTGATTTCTCATCACAGGTCCTCCTACAAGAGTCTTCAGATCATACGCTTCGGGCGGGGTATCATTATCCGGCACTTCCAAACCTTCCTGCTCCACAAACAGATCCGCCTAAGTAACATGCGAAAGCTGGAAGAAAACAGCTGCACCGCCGCAGCTTACATCCGAGCCAGAAGTCAATCCTCCGAGCCGGACGATTTGACACAAGGAAGAGGAGTGCGGCAAGCGGACGTGCGCACCTGACGGGAAGAAGGCCTTCTGTAGATTTGGCAACTCTGGGGATTCATTCAATAGATTCTGTCAGCGTTAATACAGCGTTAGAGCGGCAGAGGAGGCTTCCCTGGCGGTTTTTGGTAGCAGAGCCATACATTCTAACTTTGAGGCTGGTATTATTAGAATAGCCCGCAATTTGTTGATAATGTCACATTCTTCGGGCGGTCTAGCCCTCCACGGTGTTCACGTCTATGGTTATAACGCCCTCACTGATCAATCGGTCCGAGTTTTACGTTTTAGGCACACTGTTCATTTAACAGGAAATCTCGGGCTAGGCTATATGACCCATGTATTCCCGGACTAAACCATTACGTATATGGGAATAGACTATTGCCATGGGAGAAGATTGGGAACCCGAGGTTACAGTCAGAGTAGACGCCGAAAAGTTGAAAACTACACAAGCCTCGTAGCATCTACAAGCCGATTATCACTATTATCAGATCGCCACTTTTAATTATTATGTTATTCCGAGTCAGGAAAGAGATATTCATTCCTTTATTCCTGTAGTCCATGTGTGGAGTTTTAGTCCCTCTTCGCTGTCCATTACAACGGCAATCCCCATGTCGTTCATTCCCCCCCCACCTACTTTGGCTCCCTGACTTGAACTGCCCCAAACTAGGCAGCACCGCCCCGCATCCGCCCCTTTGACTTGAAAGCCACCCAACAGCTGATGACTCCTCGCCGTGGTCGCACAACCTGATCATAGACCTTAATCATTATTAAAGTTCTTAACTGGCGGTCCATCTATTGAGGGCGCCCGACGGTGTCGTGGGTTTGCCCTCGATCCTCCCGACTGCTCGCACCCATGGGGGTTATTCACACTTCTTCAATTCGTCACGGCGATCTATATTGACAAGCCATGCTGGAGTCAATCTTCTCCGACGAGGACCGCGTCCAGTTGGGGTTCCTGAGAGATGAAGAAGTGGACGCGCTGGTTTCAAAGAGCCTTCTCCCAGAGGAATCGAGACTGGCATCTCCGCTCGAGGGCACCATCCAGTTCCCCTTCCCCGAGATGATATTGCACATTACACCCGGACCCATCTATCCCGTTTTATCCGAGTTCAACGACTTCCTTCGCCTTGAGAACCTCAAACTGGGGCGGGTTCCCTGCGACACACTGCGCGCAAAACTATTCGGCATCTACGACTTGGCCCTCCAAACCAACACCATCTCGATATGGGAGTCACGGGAAGATCTGAGCCCGTACGGAATCTTTGAGCGAACTATGCTAGTCTTCGAACTCGCCTCGGCGACCCGGAAATTCTTGTTGGACCATGAGGAGAGCGAGAAGGAGAGGATGTGTAAACTCCACATGCGCCTCCCCTCCTCCGGGAGCAAGAAGAACGAAATCCAAGCTAAGCCAGTTGCCGAGATTAAATCGTCAAGCGAAGTTGCGAGAGAGCTTCTCGGCGGCCTGGACAAGATAATCCCTAAACTGCCGCACGGGATGCGAGTCCTCCACGTCGAGGAGATTCTACGAGCGGACCTCGCAAAGAAGTTTCACGCCAAGAGGGAGAAGATGCGCGACGAGTTGGAGCTCATGTCCATCGCCTCCCTCAGGCCCTTCCTGCCCCCCGGCGTCAACGCCCGGCGGGCCGAGGACGCACGGGACAAGATTCTGGCGCCCCGGCTCACGTTCCACGGCACAAAGCGTGCCAACGTTCCCCACATCGTGTGCCATGGCTTCCTGAAACCCGGCACGGCGCTACCCGGCGGTTGGAAAAACAGAGAAGGCTCCGGCAGCGTCCACCAGGCTCAACAGGGCTCGACGTACGGCCGTGGGATTTACAGCTCGCCCGATGCGTGCTTTTCGCTCTCTTACTCGGGACACGCGTGCAAGGCGACCCCAGCGAGCGAGTACTTTGGACTGAAGCTCATTGTTTGCGCGACGCTGATGGGGCGATCTGTGAAGGTGGATCGGTCGTTTGCGCTGTGGCAGGAGTCGGATGTTCTGACTGGGTATGACTCGCATGTGGCGAACAGAAACTTTGAGTACATCGTGTTTGATCCCGCGCAGATTCTCCCCGTGTACGCGGTTCATATGGACTGGGGCGAGGACTACAACGAATGGCATTATATCCCACATAACCCCAATGAGTGGACTCGGCCCAGCAGGCGTCCGGCGAGGCAAAACGCCGGCGTGGCGCCCACCATGACTGGGGCGTCGCGAATGTGTCCCGGCGATAGGAAGAAGGCAAAGGAGGCGGTGATGGCGAGGGCGAGTAAGTGGTTCCCTTATGGCTTTGGGCCCATGACGAAAGGGAAGTTTATTGTCGAGGACGTTGGGGATATTAGTGATGATGAGGAGGAGTATGGTGACTACCAGGCCTTGCGTATCGACGGAGAGGAGGGGAAGAACAAATCGGATTATTGGAGCTGGGTGAAGGCGGCGGAGGCGGAAGACGAAGCGGAAGCGGGGGCGACTCTCGATGAGTACACATCTCAACGACTGAAGAAACAATACGCGCCGAAGTCGTTGGACTGGGAAAGCATTCCCCTCCCTGGAGAGACGAACCTCGCTGAGGAAGAGAACGACGATCTAGGGATTGGCGGCTTGTTGTTTGAGGAGGCGGACAACGAGAGCTGATATCTGCTTTCCATGATAATGATACCCATGATCCCCCCTGTATGTATTTTAGCTTTCAAATGCCGGTTAGTAGGCACCTTCTAACTGACTTGAATTGAACTATGTGATAACGTCGCCTGGGAGCTAAAACCACTGCCGCTCCAGCTCTTGATTGCTGTGGTATGCTGATTCTCCGCCAGGATTGAGGGCGAACCGGAAGGTTAAAACATCAATTGTAACAGCCACCACTTGGTCCAGGGCATGGCCGCTTCTCCTCGCCTGCGGCCAACATGCCACATAGCCTAATCCATCTGCACATCATAGTTGTGCATATGGGGGTTTCAATCGCCCGGGTGTCGAATTCCGAGCGCGTATTCCATGGCATGCTCGGTAAAGTTCCAACATTATCTAGCGTCGTAAGCGAGCAGTAAGCATCCGTCCTTATTTTCTCCCGTCTGGGGTAGTAGACCCTAATTTCCATATGCCGATTGTTCCGCTCATTCGGTGCCACAGGCAGCAGGGATCATCATCGTAGCATGTAGTGATATAGCCGGAAGGCAAGCCGGGCGGGGCAGATCACCGGATACGGAACGTCCGATGAGGAAGTTTACTACTTGTTGTCACACGTCGTATTTTCTGCGGGTAACACTAAATAATATGCGTATCAAGCTATATGACGGTGCAATTCCGAGTGAATGTGCGTTGGTGACGGGGCCGGTTAATTAGAGATGGGTACCCTCTGTATCCAACCCGTGTTTTCAACTTGATATATGAAGCCTAGGGCCACTTTCGGATTATCCTAGCCTGGCGACATCTACACTTTCTCGCCTCCACCCATCATACTCACCATGAAGTGGCTCATTGTTGCCTCCCTACTTTTCAATGGCGTCTTCGCCTGCCCCACCACCCGTGCCGTAGACGAATATGACTACGTAGTCGTCGGCAGCGGCCCAGGCGGCGGCGTCGTCGCCTCTAACCTCGCCAAGGCCGGATACACCGTCTTCCTCATCGAGGCGGGAGACGAAAGTCCCGATCTGGGCGTCCTGGTTCGTAGCCCAGACATCTACTGGGACTTTTACGTCAAGCACTACCCCGACGGGGACCCAAAAAACGAGGGGTACAGCCATCTCACTTGGCTCACGCCGGAAGGGAGGTATTGGGTTGGGCGGAGCGGTGCGCCGGAGGGGTCGGAGCTTCTGGGGGTTTATTATCCCAGGGGAGCAACGCTTGGGGGGTCTAGCATGGTCAATGCCATGGCTACTTGGATGCCTAGCGACAGCGACTGGCAGTTCCATGTGGACGTTACTGGCGATGAATCATGGAGGTACGTCCACTGCTTTCAGTTTTCTCTGTTTGATGTGATGATCGTGTGCCATGCGCTAACCTCGGCGTAAATACAGCCCCGAGAACATGAAAGCCATATTCGCAAGGATCGAAAAGAGCAACTACGCCGAGCCAGGCTCCCCCGGCCACGGCTTCGACGGCTGGTTCAACACAAACATGGGAGCCCTTGCGGAGGCTAACCTCACGGGGAACGCGATCATGGAGGCCTACCGCCAGGACCTCGGTCTCTCCGACTGGGCAATGGAAGACCTCCTCACACGAGACCCGAACGAGATGACGCATGAGCGGGACCAGACCTCGAGCATCTACGGGCTCGTGAGCCATCAGTTCGAGAACGGCGAGCGGTATAGTTCGAGGAATTACATCCAGGATACGGTGGCTGCCGGAGCGCCACTTACTGTGTCTTTGACATCGCTGGCCACGAAAGTGATCTTCGATACGAGCGGCGAGTGTGACGACGCGCCGCGTGCGGTCGGGGTAGAGTATTTAAAGGGCAAGTCCATCTACGCCGGCGACTCCCGCCGCGAGGATGGGGCGACGGGCGCACGGAAGGTTGTCAAGGCGAAGAGGGAGGTCATTGTATCTGGCGGCGCCTTCAACTCGCCCCAGCTCCTCATGCTCAGTGGCATAGGCGCGAAGGAGCACCTGGAGGATTTCAACATCACAGTCATCTCGGATCTCCCGGGCGTGGGACAAAACCTGATGGACAACCAGGAGATGCCGATTGTCGCCACCGGCTCGGCTGGGGAGGGGACAACCGGTGTAGCGATGGTCAAGACCGATCACCCCGCGCACGGCGAACGCGACATGTTTCTCATGGGCGGGCCGGGGTTCCTCTTCCGCGGCTTCTGGCCTGATGACCCCGTTTCGGAACCGCCGGAAGATTTCGGGTCCTACGGCGTGAGCATGGTGAAGGGGTCGTCGGTTAATAACAAGGGGTGGGTGAAGCTGCGGTCCGCGGACCCGACTGACACCCCCGAAATCAACTTGAACCATTTTGCCGAGGGGTCAGAGGATGACATGGAGGCTATGAAGGATACCGTCGCCTGGATCCGGAGCATTTACCTGCGTCTGGGGATGACACCCACTGAACCGCCTTGCAGCGGCGAGCCCGACGAGCGGGGGAGCTGCGGGCAGGACGACGAGGACTGGATACACAGGCAGACATTTGGGCACCACCCGACGAGCACGAACAAGATTGGCTCCGACGACGATCCGATGGCGGTTTTGGACTCAAAGTTCAGAGTCAGAGGAGTCGCGGGTCTCAGGGTCGTTGATGCGAGTGCTTTTGCGAGGATCCCGGGCATCTTCCCCGCTGCCCCGACATTTACGATTAGCCAGAAGGCGTCGGATGATATGCTTGCCGAGTTGGAGGCCGGGGAGGCTCTCGGTGTGTGCGTTGTGCCGGTGCCGGAGTGAGCCTGGGAACTCAACGATGACGGTAACCCAGATTTAGAGGTTGAAGTGTGAAAAGCCAATTTACATGCTAGCGACTGTTGACATAACGCTTATATATACATTCCCCAAATTTCCCCGAGGTCCCAAGACTGTTGAACTCTTGCCCGTAACCGATACCCCAATCCCAAACCCCGCCTCTAACCCCGGATCCCAAAAAGCAAAACCCAAGACTCAAAAGAAAACGCTCAAGCACTCCCAGGCCACAGCTCCTTGGCAACGTCCTTGACAAGACCCAGCTTGGCAAACATCTTCTCCTCCGTCATACCCTCGGCACCAACCGCCACGCTCGCGAAGCCGCACTGCGGGCTGATGCCGATGCTCTTCATGGCCTCCTCGGTCGAGACGCCCTGGCCCTCGGCGATAATGGCGGCGGCCTGGCGGACGCGGGACCGGATGAGCTCCGGGTCCTCGAGCTCGGGCTCCTTGGTGGTGACGACGCCGAGGACGACGTTCTTGCCCTTGGGGAGGTGGCGGAGGGGCTCGAAGCCGCCGGAGCGGGGGTTGTCGTACTCGAGGAAGAAGGTGTTGTAGTTTAGGGTCGAGAAGAGCTTCTGGGCGATCTTCTCGTAAGAGCCCTCGCTGAAGTGCACCGACTTGGCGAAGTTGCCTGGGTTCATTGGTTAGAGTGGATTCTGTGGGGCTGCTGGGGGGCTGCTGGGGAGAGACGTGGAGGAAGGGTGTAGTGAGGAGGAGATCGTACCTCTGCAGATGTGGAGACCGACGTGGAGATCGGCAGGGCGGTCGGCGATGCAGTCGTTATGCGCCTTCAGGTAGGTGTCGAACAGCGCCTCGGGGTCCTCGCCGTCGGACTTGAGCGCCTCGTGCATAGCGTCGGAGCAGAAGTACGCCAGCGTGGGGTCGTCGATCTGGATGTTGCGGCAACCCTCGTCGTAGAGGGTCTTGAACTCCTGCTGGTACGCCTTTGCGAGGTCGGCGAAGAAGTCCTTGTCGTTGGAGTACGCCTCGGGGGAGTAGCACTTGCCGGGCGCGAGGCGCAGGTGGAAGTAGCAGGGGGGAGGCATCGTGAACTTGCACTGGCCCCACTGCTCCTTGGGGACCGTCGATCTCAGGAGCTTCCAGTTGTCGAGGTACGGGCTCTCCTTGTACCGGATCTTGCCCTCGCACACGGCCGCCATGGGGTACTGCTTTCCGGCCTTCTTGAGCGCGGCGATCGGGGGCGCGGACAGGCGCGCGTACTCCCAGGGGACGGGGACGACCTCGCGGAAGCCCTCGAGCTTCTCGAAGAAGCCGCCGAAGTACCACTTGCGGTCGAACTCGCCGGAGCAGATGGCGCGCACGCCGTGCTGCTGCTGCTTCGCGACGATGTCGGTGACGGCGCGCCGCTGCTCCTCGGCGAGCTGGGAGGCGGGGATGGCGCCGGCATCAGCCTGCTCCTGCGCGGCGGCGAGGGAGGCCGGGCGGATGAGGGAGCCGATCTGGTCGGCGTGGAAGGGGAGTCTTGCGGCGCTCATGGTGGCGGTGGTTATGTGTCGTCGGGGGAGGGTGCGGTGGGGGAGGGGTGTAGTGGGAGGTGTCGCGGGGGAGAGTGAGATGTGAGTGTGAGTGTTTCGTCGGGTTTGTCAAAGGGAGAGGAAATAGGACGAAGAGTTGGAGGAATTGGAGAAAGTTTTGTCACGAGCTAATAGCTCCGTTGCCGCTAACAGCCGTGGTCGGAGGACCCCTCCACTAGAGCGATCATGGGGTCCTCCCACGGCTCGGCAGAGCGGCTCGCTGTGGGTGGGACCCCGCTCGGCGACTCGCGGGAAACCCAATTCCTGCGCTGAAATGAGCGCGGGGCTGACGATTCGGGGAAGAGAATCGCGCGAATGCGCTGCTTGGTGGGCGGGCTGGTGGCGGGGTAAACCGCCTGTTGCCCCACCGTGCCCCGCCGTTGCGCCGCCCGGATAGCATTCGAGGAACGGCAATTGCGAGCTGGATTTGGTGCCCGGGCCCGGATAAGGATTCTCTTAGTGGGACGGCGATAGAGGCCCAACGTCCCGGAATTTGCTGATCAGGGTCTAGAGCGAAAGTCTCGCGCCAATTCGGCGACAATGCAAAGAAGGCTTCTAGAAGCGCGTGCCGGTCCCTCAAGGTTATCGATCTATCCAGTGTATTTTTACCTTTTTCCCATTCTTCATGCTGCGGGAGAGTAGCTTAGGCGAAACTTGCCGCTCCCTGGTCTCGGACGCGCGACAACAACTGCCGAGCCCGCCTAGCCCGAAGGACTTGCTGCGCTAGCGCCGCACTCCGCAGCTAGGGCCCCTGTTACCCCACCAGGGGACTCGGGAGATGTTTTTCCCCTCGCGACGCTTCCGGAAGACGGACGGGCCTCGGAGCGCGATTGATGGCGCAATAGGCCTAGGGTGCCGTTTTCGGACATCGTATATGTTGTTCGGAATCCAGGACATCTTACTTGTAATGGGTCTACGACTTAATTCGGCCGTGTCTGAGGCGTGTGAACCACCCGGCAACTGTTGACGAAGGGTTAAAATTTTGCTCAGTCGGAGTCTTCGGCTGTTTAGTGCAAGCTAATAAAACTTGCTGGCAAATGGAATTATCCATCGCTGGTTCGACGTGATGTGATGCCTCGTTTGGCGATAAACACCCCGCACTAGTTCCTCTGCACGATAAAAACCGCAGGGTGGGGTTAGTGGAAGATACTCCTAGTGTCTGAGTGCTAGATTGTCTATCAACTCGTTTTCTAATACCCGTCTCGAGTGGATAAGTCTCCTCACCAGCAAGGATAAGGTCGAGGCGCACTATTTAGGCGCGGCGCAGGGCTGAGCCATCGCGGGCTGCGTAGTCTGTACATGCATCCCCCTGATTTTATATCAGATAATCTCGGCTATTATATCCGCAGGCTGCCTTACGCCCAGTCTGGCCTAACACTGTCAAGCGTGATTTACAGGTAGATAGTAGTTGGATAGTGGGGCTAGTATCCGGGGTAGCAAAGAAGCTAGTATGACAAGTGACCGACGCGGGCATCATTCCGGCCTTGCTACATCAGTGGCCAAGTCTACTTGCTAACCTCTTTCTAACCTAGGGAGCCGCAAGTGTCTTAGAAAGTTCGAGAAGCCCATTCCCTGATATAGGAAGTATTAGGCTGATGTCATATAGGTCACGACGATGAGTGACCGAAAACGGACGGTCGACTACCACGGGATCCTAATACAAGCATCTGACAATCGTGCTTTATACACAACCACGCTCGAGACTCGACTTGGAATTCTCGCCCTCTGTTTGGTTCTCAAGGTCACAGGATTGTTATAACCAGGATCTCCTTACACGTCACAATCTGGCCAGTCAGAGTAGAGTCGTACGAGAAGACATTGGCGGTCCGGGGCCTCGAGCGCAATAGTGACCGGGAGCTGCAGTGTGAGATGCCTCACACACGTTTCATATAACGCTCTTCCCTCACCTTGTCTTTACTTAACCTGTAAACTACAGAAACTCTATAAATACGCGTCTATGCTTCCTCTATCTCTCATCAAAACTTTCATCAATTGGCTCCGCGCCTAGACAAGAGGTGCAAGGGCGACGCGTTCGAGCTTGACACTTTCTGGACTCGGGAATATACTACATATAGTAACAGACTCGAAAATTGCGTAGATGGCGGTTAAGCTCCTCGTAAAGTGAACGCGACAGATAGTAGTGGTTGTTGATCAAATACAGGCCTCTAGTTTCAACTCTTATATACATCATGACTTCTTTCGAGTCATAGAGTATAGTCCGTTTGTAGAAGCTCCTGTTCTTGAGTACTCGGATACGGGGCGCGGACCAATCACCTGGATTGCGATGCGTGGTCTGGTAAGAGCCCGGTGGGCGAGGGCGGTATAGTAATAAATCCTTCCACATGCAGCTCAGCTCGCGTCCAAACCAACACCTCACAGCCACGGCAGCCTCGTCGTTTCCCCGCACGCACAGGTATTCTTGCCCTGTTTCCATCCATGTTTGCAGCAACTTTCCATCGCGGCAAGAAGCACCCCCTATCGGCAGTCATGGAGGCCCTAGGCGTCGCGGGTAACGTCGTCGCAATCGTCGACATGTAGAGAGGCCGCTAAATGCCAGATCCAGCCTAGTGTTGGCATATTGTGGTCAGGGCCGGCTGGAAGAGTCGGAGGAACTCCAGTCGCAGATGGTGGAGACTTGGAAAGAAAAGTGCGGCTAAGATAGCATCTGGACCTTGTGCAACGCGGGGGTCTTGGCGGCTATTTACAAGATTCAGAAGAAGCTGGAGGAGGCAGAGGCGATAGAAACTCGGGTTTTAGAGCGCACGAAGTGTGTGCTAGCCGAGGAAGCTGCGGAGACGGGGAAGTCTGCGGGTGTACTCGGTTGGATGTGGTGGCACATGGGCCGATGCGACGAGGCTATTGACTTGATGGAGGAGTGTGTCCGCTTGAGGCGGAAGATATATGGCGAAGATCAGTTTTCCACAATATGTGGAATTGCAAAACTAGCGTTTTGGAAACAAAGTTTAACGAGGCCACGCCGCTGAGAGTGAAGCATACATCCTCCTAGCCATCTGTATGGCTATGGGCGAGGCTGCATGGCTGTAACTTTCAAGGGAGGAGGTCGCCCAGCGAGCAACCAAACAGCGAATGATGCTATGGCGGCTTCTATTACGTGGCGATTAATCAGAGAACCTATGCTTCGGCGTTCCAGGACCAACATATGGGACACTGTGCCCAGCATCTAGTCTTTGGGACACGAGACGCCCGTCCGCTTTATTTCACCGGTCACGCACACTTACACCTCTACGATACAGATGCATTGGAATATTATGCTTTTTCTACCAGAGACAGCAGGTAATGATTACTTGAGGTGTTGGCTATTCCCAAGTCGCGCCGTACAATTAAACAATACTGTTCACCTATATACGGATTTCGCTAGATTACATCCCCGCGAAGCTCACGCGTTGTGCTTGAGCGAGAAGATGCCGCGCTCAATCGAGCTAACAACAATGTGGCCGCTCTGGAAATAGGGGTACACCGACCACGCGCCGTTAAACGTCGCCTCGCCACCAACCTCGTCGTCCTCGGGCCGCACATCGAAGAAGCCCGCCTCCTCAAACAGAGCGCCCGAGTCGTCCTCGTTGATCGACGTGACGTTCACGATGCGGAGCCCAGAGCCGTAGTTGGACTGGTACGAGAGGCCATCAATGACGTACTGGTTGTGGTCGATGGACTTTTGCGGGCTCTTGTAGACGCCGCGGAAGATGGGGTGCGTGAGGTCCTGGATGTCGACGATGTACGTCGTCGTGTGCTGATCCTCTGCGGGGCCCGTCTTCTCCTGCTCGTCGAGCTCGTCGTCGAGGAGGAGGTACCGGTGGTCCTCGGTCAGCCAGCCCTGGTGCGTGTACGTCGCGCCGTTGTAGGTCGTCCGCGAGAGCTGGCTCGGCATCGTGCGCCGGTCAATGTTGACGATTGTCAGGGCGTCCTCGTTGTAATTGAAGCAGATCTCCTTGCCCTGGTACGCCGTCTGGGGACCCCGGTAGATGACGCACTGCGCGTCGTGGACGTATCCGTCATCGGCGACGCAGCCCGCGTCCTGGGGCCGCTTCGGGTTCGAGACGTCGACCATCCAGAGGCCCGCGCGGCACTTGAGGCGGTGCTCGGTTCCGACGGCGATGACGAGGTCCGTCTCCTCGTTCACGACGATGTTGTGGCTCGATCCGAAGCCAGTAAAGTGGGCCGCCAGGTCCCTGCTCACGCTGTAGGTGGGCGGGTTCTCCGGGTCCGCCTTCCTGAGCTTGGTCAGGTCGAAGATCTGAAGGCCGTGGTCCGGGGCCTCGGAGCCGATGTAGGCGTAGTTGCCGATCACCTTGATGTCGCGCCAGGTGGAAGCCTGGGTCTGGGTTGGGAGGCGGCCGGTGTACCGGAGGCTACCGTCCTTAAGGACCTCGACGAAGGCGGTGCCGTCCGTCTGGCCAAGGAGCGCGTACTCGCGCCCGGTGCTAGGGTCCGTCCAGCCTAGTGTTCGCTGTCAGCAAGGCGGTCCTCGACATTCCAAGACAACATTTTTCGGGGTGGACATACCCCAGATGTCATTCCCCTCGCGAGTCTGGCTGTTGGTATCCTGGTGGCGAAGGAAGCCGCGCAGGTCAACGTTGTTGCACGAGTACTCGCCGGCCTTGCCGTCGACGCAGGCCGTAGCTTCGGTTGACTCGTAGCGGTTCAGGTCGAAGAGTCCGTCGGCGATGTCCTGGTCGCGCTGCGCCACTTTCCGGCCCTTTAGG
Source organism: Scopulariopsis brevicaulis (assembly GCA_017657125.1). Taxonomy (NCBI): domain Eukaryota; kingdom Fungi; phylum Ascomycota; class Sordariomycetes; order Microascales; family Microascaceae; genus Scopulariopsis; species Scopulariopsis brevicaulis. The sequence continues at coordinate 117,285 of JAGFNX010000252.1, forward strand.
ACCGCCATGTTGACGGCGTTGGGGGCGCTCGTGGCGCGCAGGGTGTCCGCGTTGTAGACGGACATGCTCTGAGCGGCGGAGGTGCCGGCCAGAGCGGCGAGAATGACGGACGTGATGCTTGCCTTCATCTTGACTGGTACTCTGAGAAGTCTGGTATTGGCACTTCAGTTCAACGGGATGGGTCTCGGAACGTGAGAGTTCGGTCCGAGCATTCAGCGGCGAACGTCGGTTAATATAGCTCTTGCCGTGAGGGCCGCCTCTTCCGGGCATCCTATCCGGGTGGTAGGGCTCGGCAGCCGCTACCCGTGTCCCGTTCCCCAGCAACGGTATCAATTGACGAGACCATCGTCGACATCCAGTCGGATGCAGGCCCTCAACAGTGGACTCTTGGTGTCACAGTGGAACCTTCCCGTCTGAGGTTGGATCTTTGGGGAGATCGGCGCCCTGCCTTCCGGGGTTGGAAGGAGCCGAGAGACCGGGGTGAGATTGTGAGAGTGTGGGGGGGTTGGGGGGGAGCCGCGGATGAAATACCGGAGCGGGAAGGAGGGTGAACGAGGCGCGGTGGCATTGTCGGTGTTCATGGTGGGGTCGCACTATATCTTGCGTCTCTTGGTCTTTTCGATCTCGCAACGCTCCTTCCCGTCCAGGCGTAACACGGCCTCGTGTCCGGCCTTGGGTCTCATTTTTCGGAAGGAATTGCGTGCTTGGCGGCCCGCGAACGCTTGGCCACCAGCTGTGTCGTGCTCGACCTTAAAGTGTCGTTTGTTGCATTCGCTTGATGGACCCCGCAGAAGGCCAAGAGGTCCAAATTAAAAGCGGATGCGCGGTTGAGTCGCCGAGGTTGGCGATGCACCCGAGATTCAAGCCTAAGGGCAATTTGTGTGCACGAGTACAAGCAAGCGGAGCTGGTGCTGAGAATAGTAATAGAGTACTATGAGCGGTGACCCTGATGTGGATAAAGCGTCTTAGTACCCGGCGGACGGATCCGTGGGAGGCGGCCGGGAATTAAAGAATAAGGGACTATAGCATCAAAACGATTGGCTCACCCTATTTGAAGGCCGATCTTTGTGGGCCTCAAAATAGACGCGGGGCTACCCTCGGAGTTGGGACACACACCTTAAAACTCCCGATAAGACCAAGAGGTTGAAAAGTTCCTGACACCCCGCAATTACCATGCATGGCCGATGACCAACCGGCCGGATTAGGAAGTCATTTACGGCCGGTCCGCATGCATGTCCATTGGGAAATATCACCAACAAAAAGCAAAGGTGCGATTCGTGCCACGGAGTCGGTGTGATCTATGGTCCACTTGCCGCTATTACACCCGGAGCTATTGTTTTCGGCGTCCGGGGCAAGCTATTCCGGCATCCCGAGGCCTGCCGTACCGGGGGAAGGGGAACTAAAAATTGCCATCCAATGCGGGTACGGTCTCAATACTGACAAGAATGAAGGAAGGCGAGGGCTTGGAGGTCCGAGGAGTGGTAGCAATGCGACGGCATGTTAGTTTGGGTCGAACATTCTACTGCGGTCGTCTCGACACCGCTCGGTGGGGAGCGGACCTGTGAGAATGAGCCTGACCAGGATATGGTAAGGGTGTGCTTTTAGTGAGTGACCCCTCAATCCTTTTGTCGCAAGACCTCCCAAATTACTACGGGACTCCGCACATTTGGATTTACCATGTTCTCACCATAGTTATATAAGGAGGCTTACGCTCCCACACTCACCTAGATAGGAATAGAAACGATCGGGGTTCCGGATAATCCAATAAGATCAAATACGGCATTCCGCTGGTCAAGATCAATCGTTGCCCAGACTCTGTAGGAATTCGAACCCCGGAGATTAGAGGTATGACATCACGTAGGCCATACGGATTAGATTCTACGGCTCAGAGGTTCTTTTTTCCTGAGTCTGCTGCGCAACCACGGCCTCGGGCGGATCCGACACATGTACGCACACATAATTAAATCGCCTTTTTCGCCATGGAGATCCCAGTGGGCATTAATCCGATACTCCGATGATCACCTCTTTTCAGCTCACGGGTATCGGCGCGACACCTCGTTCTCGTCATTGCGCAACTTTCCCTCAATGACTTCCCGTAGTTAGACGCTTTGGGGAAGGGGAAAAGTTTGGGCGTGATTATGTAAACGCCAAAACAAAAAAGAACGCGTCGACGCGTCTCGCTGCAAGACCGTCGTCAGGCTGTGAGCCCAAAGGCCTTCACATGGGGGCGCGTGATGAAGAACGGCCTCTCCGGCGAGCCGTTGGTGACCACCAGCTTATCGAAACCTTCTCATATTCTGTGTGCTTCTGTTTACGACTGACGTGGACGAAGCGGATTCGCCTGTTCGAACTACTTTTGTGGTCGTCTGCTGGCATTCTACTCATATGACCCTTCTGGAAATGGGAAAAGGTGGCCATTCCTATGCACCTTGCCCACCATATGACTCACAAACATCCCATATACCACCCCCCGACGCCTCCGATTCGTCTATTCTTGCCTTGAAACTTCGTATATCGGAAGGGAAAGGCTTTTTGCGGATGGTCTTCGTAGTTGTCCCACGTCTTTCCTAGCCAGTCCGTTGCAAGACATCGCACACCCCGGGTGTCAGTATTCACCTTGATTCCCAACTCAGTCAGCCATGGCTGCATGATGACACCCTTTTTGGCGTGCTTTATGGCGTGGAAACCCCCTCTAAATGTATTACTGACTGTTGCCTAGCTGTTTAAATGCTAGAAGGTTCCGTCTCCCAATCTGCTCTCCCGTACGGTCTCTCCGGTTTCCACTCCTGTCATCCATATATTAGGTCCTCTGGTCTTCATGTTCCTTTTTTTTTTTTTTTTTTTTTTTTTTGCTTTC
>JAGFNX010000253.1:0-103005 GCA_017657125.1 Scopulariopsis brevicaulis
RAGTAAGGGGGTATAAGTACCCGTCCAAACTCGTCCCGCTCATAGTTGTCCGGCTCCCGACGACGGAAACGACGCTCATCCACCAGCTTCGGGAGCTCTTGTTTCTTCAGCTCCTCGATCATAGCAACGGCCTTTTCGAGACCGTCCTTGTTGGTACTCGTGACATGCAAGTAAAGAGGGGGGTTCTGGGCGTTCACATGTTAGTGCTTATGGGTGTACATCCGCGAATGATTTGACCTACCGATGGAGTAGCCATGTTCTTGTCGGGAAGGTAGCTTCCTCTGGTAGTGATGTCTTGTATACTGTTAGATCTCGGAGTCAATAATAAGAGGCTGTCGGGTCGAATTCATACCGGCTCCGGTGGCTTCCATTATCTACGAGACAGGACGTTAGTACATAAGAACAACCTTTCAATGGGGACACTGTAGTTGTGTAGCACTTACCCGATGCTGGTTAGAGCTGTTGGTCAGGAGATACCGGTTGTGCAGATCATTGACCTCGATATCCTTGATATAGTCGCCATCGACGACATACATCTCCCCGTTGATGGTGCCGCCCTCCTTGGACTTGCCCAGGGCAGGGGCCGGGGTCGACCCCGAGCTCTCGGGCGACTTGATCGGGGGGACGTCGACATGTTGGATGCCCCTTTTTGCCTGGAGCTGAGCGTTTATTCTCGCGGCAGCGGCAGCTAGACAAAGGCTAGTTAGCAAGACATTGCAGGAACTACCCGGCTGGCAGACCAAATCATACCCGCTGCGGCGGCAGGATCGCTTGGCTTCGAATCGGTGGGCGACCTGACGGAGGGGCTCCTATCGGGCGGGGGCGAGCGCGACCGCCGGTCATTGCGCGGTCGCCGTGCGGGAGCGGGCTCCGTCTGGTCGAAGCGGGAGCGCTTCGCAGTTCGTCGCTCGGAATCGTCCATCTCTGCGCCGACCGCCGAGGTGGTGTAGATGTCGAAGAAGGTGAAGGGATGCCTTAGGGATTGTCGCCAGAGAGCAGGTAGAGATGTCGAGGATAGTCAACTGAGCAATCAGGGCTTGCGTGGTTTCGAGGGGCCGGGCCGCGCACAAGGTTGCTAGAAAAATCAGCACGGGCTTGAGGCGCAGGGGAAGGGATCGTCAGGCTCGCAGTGCAGACGTCCATAAACTAGTGCATGGCACGTTGGAGCGGCTGATCCTCGGCTGAGGTGAGCATGAAATGCACGGCCCATTTCTCCGGTCCTCGCCTTGCATTGACTGGACCGGGGTAAGCACCGAGGTCGGCGTCCTTGTACCGAGAAGCTGCTCCGGCTCAGCAAAATTTCCCGGCCAAACACAAAGTTCGGTGAGTCAGTTCTCCAAATCGCCAACATCCCCTATCCATTGGGAATCCAAACAAATCGGATTACCATCGCGGGCCTGGTGTAAACGTCTCCTGATCGGACAAAAGGCCCTCCGGTTCTCAACCGGTCACCAAAATGGCGTCCCGCCGCCTCCTCTCGACGTCGCTCCGAGCGGCCACCCGGACGCCCGTCACCGTGTCGGCGACGCAGTGCCGGTATGAATCGTCGTCGGTCTCGGCCCTAGCCTACAAGGCGCTGCGGCGCCGCTCGGGCCCCCTCCCCGTCGCTGAGTCGCCCGCCTGGACGGCCCAGGCCGCCGTCTCCAACATCCTCTACGAGACCCCCCTGCCGTCGACGGCGCCGCCGAAGCGCCACGTCCTCAACTGCCTCGTGCAGAACGAGCCGGGAGTGCTCTCGCGCATCTCGGGGATTCTTGCCGCCCGCGGCTTCAACATTGACTCCCTCGTCGTGTGCAGCACCGAGGTGGAGGACCTGTCGCGCATGACGATCCTCCTCCGGGGCCAGGACGGCGTCATCGAGCAGGCGAGGAGGCAGCTCGAGGACCTGGTCCCCGTGTGGGCCGTCCTCGACTACACGGACACCGCGCTGGTCCAGAGGGAGCTGCTGCTCGCCAAGGTCAACATCCTCGGGCCCGAGTACTTCGAGGAGCTGCTCGCGCACCACCGCGAGATGTCGGCCGCGGACCCCAAGTCCATCGAGCAGACGCAGCAGTCGCTTGAGCAGTCGCTCGAGGAGAGCGCCAAGGACTTCCACCCTAGCAGGCTGGCGCTCAGCGAGGCGCTCCGCCACAAGCACGAGCACCTAAAGTCCATCACGTACTTTGCCCACCAGTTCGGCGGCAAGGTCCTGGACATCAGCTCGAGCAGCTGCATCGTCGAAGTGTGAGTCAGGCGCGGTTCCCCACTGTACTAGCAGTTTACTGACATCTTCTGCTCCGTAGGTCCGCCAAGCCCAACCGGATCGACTCGTTCCTGAAGCTCGTCACCCCCTTCGGCATCCTCGAGTCCGCCCGGACCGGCCTGATGGCCCTGCCCCGGTCACCGCTGCTGGACCCCAAGGGTGACTCTATCCAGATGGAGAAGGATGAGATCGTCGATGCTACCCAGCTTCCCCCTGGTTAAATATGTAGATATAATGTCTGAGAAGATGGCGCGATCCAAAATGATTTGTTCACCTGTCGTGTAAGCAGCAAGGTTGGCCTCAGCACGAGACCCAACGCTCTGTGAATCCATTCTTTTTCCAAGTTAAGGCGATGTTGTAAACTATATAGGCTGCGACATAATTCATCGTTGCAATTTTGGTGTTTTCTACTATTTCTGCGGAATATTTCAACCATCTTCCATACAAGGAGTGGTTGGAGACGACATGTAGGGCAGCTGGTGGTTTGGTGAACGTGCTGCACTTTGGGGGTCCCTTGGTCGGTCTACAGCAGGCGCCATCCCCAGAAATGCCCCGCACCCTCACCCAGCCGTCCCATAATATCTCGGAGCTATCAGAGCTCCCAGTGTCACCGCCTCCAACGACCTCCGTCGCGACGACTGTTCAGATTGGGACTCCTCAACCTTCACCGTACCATACATTCACGATGAGCCACCAACGATACCCCTCTCACGATCCCGTAAAGGAACCACACTCCATCTCCCTCAAGGTCCTCAGGCAAGTCGCGTCCTCCCAGCTCCATGCCCGCAGGCAGGCTAACTCGCCAAGGTTATCCCGACCCTCTCTCGTCGCCCAGTACCCCGTCCAGCCCCCGACCGCGACACCACCGCAACCCACGTCCTCGCCTGCGCCCCCGCCCTCCTCCGCCGCCTCCCTCGCTTACGCCCCCTCGCCCACGAATCCCGACCCCTTCCTCCTCTCCCCCGCCCTCAGCCTCCCCCTCTCCTTCGGCTCCGCCTCCGTCGGCGAATCCTTCAGCTGCACCCTCTGCGCCAACAACGACCTCGACCCCGACGCCCCCGCGGCGCCGGGCGCGCAGAAGCGGATACGCGATGTGAGGATCGAGGCGGAGATGAAGACGCCGGGTTCTGCGTCTGTTGTGAAGCTTGAGCTCGGGCCTGTTGGGGATGGGGATAAGGACGCGGCTGGGGCCGGAGGGGGTGCGGTGGATTTAGAGCCTGGGGGTACGCTGCAGAGGATTGTGTCGTTTGATTTGCGGGAGGAGGGGAACCACGTTCTGGCGGTCACGGTGAGCTACTACGAGGCCTCAGACCTTAGTGGCAGGACGAGAACGTTCAGGAAGTTGTACCAGTTCATATGCAAGCCGTCGATGATTGTGCGGACAAAAGCGGGGCCGCTTAGGAAAGGGCCGGAAGGGGATAAGAGGTGGGTTCTCGAGGCGCAGCTGGAGAATTGCAGCGAGGACGTGATGCAGCTGGAGAGCGTGATCCTGGACCTGGAGGCGGAGCTGGGGTATAGCGATTGTAATTGGAACGCTGGGGCCAAGAGGCCGGTACTGCATCCTGGGGAGGTGGAGCAGGTGTGCTTTGTTGTGAAGGAGAAGGAGGGGGAGAGGGCGGTGGAGGACCCGGAGGGGAGGACGGCGTTTGGGGTGCTGAGGATTGGGTGGAGGGGGGAGATGGGGAGCCGGGGTTTCTTGACGACGGGGCAGCTTGGGTCGAGAAGTACGAGGTTGTCTCGGTGAGATCGGGAGCGGGTGAGCCGTTTATTTCATCTGGAGTCAATACGGAATTTGTTCAGCCGGTAAGATGTACGAATACGATCATACACGGAGTCATTGGTCTCCCAGTTCATGGTATCTAAGATGCGCCGCCAGCGCAAAGTACGGGACTCTATACCCACATTCCGAGCACGGTTCCCCGTCGCTAAAGTCCTCCCACTCAGGAAACCACTCGTCCTCTAACTCGTCACTCTGCTTCTCACCAACCTGCTCCACGGGCTGGCTCTCCACCCGGAAAGGCTTCAGCACCTCATCCTGCTTCTTGAACATGACAGAGATGTCCCTCCCCTGCCCCACCCCATCATCACTCCCCGCCAGCACCATATTCGCAACGCAGACATTCAGCAGCGCAACCTCCCACCTGTGCTCCCTCCCACTCTGGAACTTCTTCAGAAGCGGGAGCACGGCCTCGGCGACGAGCCTGTCAGCCAGCTGGCCAATGTCCTCCTCTAACCTGAAGACGAAGCTCGGCAGAGGGGCAGACCGCGAGATTCGGCTGAAGTACCCCTGGTCCTCCCCAACAACAGGGGGGGCGTTTATGGAGAGCCGTAGTGTCTTTGGGCGAGCGACCCACCTTCTCGTGGCCTCCCGGTGCGGATTCTCGTCATCCACTACTAAGTCGACACGCATCCTCCGGATCAGAGACCTAGAGATCTTGCGGAGCTCCTCCGTGATGCGGTTTAGGTCCGTGAGGCCCCGGTACGTATCTTCGATGCTAATCTGCGTCGGGACGTCGTTCGCGAGCTTCACCTCGCTGTCGTCCACCCCGTGAAGGAGCCCCCATGCCCTCTCGCCAACACCTCTTTCCGCGCCCGTCCCACCGAGTAGTACCTCCAGCGACGCAGGACATATCCCCTGGTGAGCGCGCACCTCACCCACGGTAAGTTTACACTCCCCGCCCATGGGTTCCAGCGGCGGCAGATCCGGACGCAGCTTCGCGTGCAGGAGCCTTACTGTCCTAAAACCAATCCCTGGCACTTGGCGGAGGGAGTGCCCGTCGACAAAGGCAGCCACGGCCCCGGCACGGTGAGAGGCCAGCGTCGTCTGGTTCCGCGGCTTGTTCCGGCTGCCGGCCAGCTTGCTGAGGAGCTTGTTGGTCGCGATGCCGCAGGTCGAGGTGTAGCCATGATCGTCCTCGAGTTTGGTCCTGAGGTGGTAAGCTAGGTGCGAGGCTAGGAGGAGGCGGAGGCAGAGGGGGTTGTCGCTGTCGATGTCTTCTGGGCGGCTGCCTTCGACGCAGCCTGCGAAGCGGGTGAGGTCGCATGGGAAGCCCTTTTCTGGGTCATCCTTTGAGAGGTGGAAAAATGACGAAGACAGGGAAGAGCGGTTTAGGCAGAGGATGTTGGCATCCACGATATCAGTCACATCTACGACTCTCCTTAGCACACTCGCATATCAATAATGTTAGGTCTCACGGTCAACGTACCCATAAACACCTCATCAAGCCCCAGCCTCTCCACCCTCCCATTCCAAGAATACCCCTTCAGCACGCCATAAAGCCGTTTACTCACGTCACGGAACGGTGTAAGGTCTTCCCCGTCGACGATCACCAGCTTCGGACATGCACGCTTCGCGGCGGAGACCTGCGATAGCTTGGCGACGCCGCGGGCGCGGGCGGCGTAGTTGCATGTTGCGAGGATGCCCTTTTGGCGGACGCCGAGGGGGACGGACTTCAGGGAGGGGTCCCGGTTCTCGAGGACGGAGGCGTAGAAGCAGTCATAGTCCTTGCAAGGGGATCGTGGGTCAGCTTGGGTCGAGGGAGCTGAAAGGGGAAGAGTAAGCCTGCGTTGGCTTGGTGGATTGGGTTAGGTGAGGTGGGGTAGATGGGGAAGGTGGACCCACGAACTGCAGTATTATCCTGTCGTCCTTCAGCTTGGGAACCTTGGCCGGCGGTCGCTCCATCCCGTTCGGGGCGTGTTTCTGCGTGCTTGTTCTCCTCGGTAGCTTGAGCGGCGAGCTTCCTCTAGTCCACGCGCTGTCCCGCTCGGGAGGATTTTCAGTGGGCTTATGCTCCTGTTCCCCCTAGTCACCCCACTATTCCTCTCAACCCACAGGGGGGCAGGATCCCAAAGCCGCGGGCGACCCCGCTGTGGGACCCCCCGAGTCCACCGCAGCGCGGTGCGGGCGTTCGAGTTCCCCCGGCGGCCCCACCCGTCTGCTATTTTTAGACGTCGAACATGCCACCCCCGTTCCAGAGTTTTCCTCACTTTTCAGCCACGTCCATGCGATGGCCTCCCCGTCGCTCTTCGCACGGATGGGACGCGTGGGCCGGGAGAGACCACGTTGAGGCGCGGTGGAACGCGGGAGTTCGCCACGATGTCCCGGTCGAGATTTTTGAATCCCTGTCTACGTCACCCTGCGTAAGATGGCCCGGAACGAGACAAAACAAACAGCAAAGTCGTTGGAATGTGCTTGGTACATAGTTTCACTGGGCTCTCGGATGTTACATCATACCCGAGATCCCCGTATCGCAAACGGAATCCTCGTTTACTGGCGGGTGAATGCCGCCCGACTACCAAGGAAGCAGCAGAACATTCCACGGTGGGAACTATTGCCCCGTCCGATATTGGGCAACCTCCTGTCCGGGGCCTCGTATCCCGAGAGGCCCCCGCAAGGTAGGGGAGGGGAGGGTTGGGCAGCGCGAGGACGGCACGATATTGCGAGATGGGGGCTGCGACTAAAAAGTCCCCGTTCCCGCGCACGCTTTTGCTTATATTGCGTTTCCACCTGCCAACGTCATTGAGCATTGAAGACGAGGAGAACCTGATGCACGAGGTTCCGAGAATGTTTATGCGGTGCCGATAGGTGACGCCCACGGGGGGTTGTCTCGAGCTTGTCATACGGCATTTCAATCCTGTGCAAATAGGAACGCTCCCGGAGCCGATGTGTTTCGAACCTCTTGTCAATATCGGCAGACGATCTCCTCACTGTGGGGTTGATGTCGTGCCAATAGTCCCTTTCGGACACGGGGTGTCAAATACTCGTATAAGCCCTAGCAGGGGGAAAAAAATGTCAATAATCTCAGCCAAAGCCTCTTTTTGCGTAAGCCGGGGGCTGCATCGGATCGTATTCTCCCACTTTCGCACGCCAGAGCCAGCACTTCAGGGATCTCTTTCGCCACAGGCATCCCTGCCCTGTTGCTGGCGGGCCCCCGTCCCCACACTCCCGGATCTCTTCGTGGGACCCTAGCCCCGTATCAGGGGGTGTGCGTTGCGGGGGCAGCGGCGCCGCGGGGCTAAAGAAGGAAACGCTAATATTAGCTCCGTTCCTATATTCGGCAACGCATTGGAAATGAGCAAGATGGAGATGAGAGACGCCATTAAACGCTTCTGCATGACTCCACGTCGCTTATTGCGAAAAAAAAGCATTAATCGGAGGGTCCGAGGACAACTCTCTACGTCATGGTCTTGGTGTCTGAAGCAGCTTGTTTCGCCTTCTGTACGCGGGAGGGGCGTGGCCCAGAATAGCCGCCAAAAGAACATTTCAAAGAGCCGCCGGGTTTTGGGGCAGGCCATTGGCCGTGGACGGATTTCGCCAGAAGCAGGGATTCCTGGGCGGCTGCGCCCATCACCTCGCATGGGGTCGAATGCGACGCCGGGTGCATAACTTTAGCCAACCACAGCAAGATGCCCCGCCAATTATTGGGCTCCCGCCGCCGATCTGACAACCACGAGAGCTGGGCGTGCCGCCCTCCTTCGGATGCCCCTCCCCTCCCTGCCTCCCGCTCTTGAAGGATGAGCCAACCTGGAGTCGAGCTCTCGTCCGTCTTCTATCGCGTCTAAACACACGCCGTCGTTGTGTCGCACCTCGTCGGTCACGGTGCATAAGGAGGGGTCGGAGGTACCCGCTACACGCTCCTGCCGCAAACCGCCCCGCCCGCATGCGGAGAGCGTCTCGTCTCGCAGGTAGATGTACAAGCCGCAGAAACTTGCCCTCCGGCCGCACATGCAAGTGGGCTGGGGGGCGTGTGTCCATCCTTCCAGGCCACTCCCAGGTCCCGCCCGGAGGAACACACAGCGCCCTCACTCCGTTTGCTCCTCCTCGTCTTACTTCGTATATAGCCCGCCCCAAGCCCCTTCCCACCACATCCTCCCCCCTCCTCCCCGTTTCCCGCCGGAATCCAGAACTGGAGTCCTCATCCCCATACACGATTCCTGGGCCTGTTGATCAAGCCTGTCCGTTTAGGGCGCCGGTACAACTGGCCGTGGCCGCAGGATCTCTCCCACCGGGAACCGTAATAATTGACTCTCATCGTCGTCTCGCCTCAATCTCCGCCCCCGCGCGCCTTCCTTATCGATCTCCTCCCTTGCCGGCTCTCGTGTCCTCGGTTCGGCCACCGACTTTCTCCGCAGCGTCGGACCTCGACATTTTAATTATTCGCGAGGGGACGACCGTCGATCCTTGCCTTCATCCTTCTTCAGTCGGCCTGGTCGCCGATACCTTACGCAAACTGAACCTCTCGCCCACGGCCCTTTAATACAGAGGGCTTCTATTTTACCCCGCCATGGCGACGCTCCAGAACAAGCCGCGGCGGCCGAGCCTCCAGATCAACACGTCCCAGGCCTCGACGTCAAAGTTCACGTCGGCCCGCAAGATCGTCATGGTCGACCCCAAGGACCCCACCGCCTTCAACACGCTGTCGAACGTGTACGCCACCGTCATCGACCGCCGGGCGCCGGTCCAGCCGGACCCCGTCACGGCCATTAATACCCGCCAGCCGTTCCAAGTCCAGACGGGCGAGGCGCCAGACTCTACGTGCAGGGGCCAGGGGCAGCTCCAGCTACCGAGTGCGCACACGCCGTACGCCGCTCACGGGCCCGCGATGCCCGACACGCCTCTTACCGCTCACCCAAAGTCGCCCATGAACAAGCCCGAGTTCTTGTTTCCTAGCGCCATGACGGCCACGCCGCCGCTCTCTGCGGGCCCTGTTGAGAACGGCGCTCCGACTTTTACGTTTACGCCGGCGGACATGTCGAAGAAGCTGACGCTCAACACCGACATCCCGGAGCCGGCGAGGCAGGTCGCGCCGCTCACGCCGCAGCAGAGCCGGCCGGCGCCGACCATCACCACGCCGCCCGGCAACCCGCCCTACACGCACCCGCGCACCCTCCACAGTATCCTCCGGAACTCGCCCCTACCGCCCTCCACCGCCCGGGCCGCCTCCACTCCCAGACGGCAGTCCGTCCGGCTCCAGCAGAGGGCGGCGAAGCGCGTGGGCTACAACAACCCCCTCACGCAGACTATCGTCAACAGCAAGTACGTCTTCTCGCACGTGGACCTCCTGGCGGAGGACGCCTCCCCGTCCCCCATGTCCCCCGCCGTCCACGACCACGAGATGGCGGCGGAGCGCACGGGCGACGACACGCGGGACGGTGGCATGACGCCCGGCCCGCTGGAGGACATGCGCCGGAAGATGGCGGGGCTTGGGGCGCTCTCGTCGCCGCTTACGGAGTCCGGAGGCGTGAAGAAGAGGCGGAGGAAGGAGAAGAAGAGGCAGTGGACTTGGACTATTAATACCGACGAGGACCCCGACGACGAGGTCGGGGGTGCTATTGCAGCTATCCGGGCCGCCGCCGTGCGGGCGAAGAACGCGTCGCCCGCGGATAAGAAGGCTGCGGACGAGGCGGCGCTGTTGTTGCAGCCGGTGGTGTACGTACCTGATTCCACGCCGAGCCTGTGCAGCTTGGACTCTGGGGCGGAGTCGCAGGACGTCGAAATGTCGGATGAGAGCAGCTTGTTGTCGGAGGATAGTAGCCGCGCGGTTACGCCGAGTGGGATGGAGCTGGATGAGAGGACGCCCCTTGGGGAGAAGGAGATGCCTGGGGCGTGGCCGGTCGTTTTTGGGGAGGGGCTTGACGGGGAGGGGGCGTCGGGGGGGAGGAAGGATACGCCTGTGCCTCCTGACTTGGTGGTTGCGTAGGCTGGTGTTCTTGCACGTCGTATGGTCTTATGGTTTTGGTTGGGTTTATGGGGTAATCATTGGGGGCTGGGGCGCTTTCGTTTGGTGTTGTGAAGGGGGAGTGGGCTGTAACACTATGTGTATTCTTGCATTTGCATCCATAGCGAAGAGTTATGAATTTATGAGTTGGGAATATCTACTTTTGGGTGTCTTATCTGAAGTTCTTGGGATCTATGTATGTACATCGTGGGAGCGACTTGGGCCGTGAAATGCATCCTAACATACGGATGATACTGGACACATAAGATATATTGGCCCATGGTTAGACATTGTGATTTTTTTTTTCGGAGAGAATTATGTACATATTTTGACGTATTTAACAAATCCGAGTCGAGCAAATCCGTCCCACAATGCAAAGCCAAAGAGCGATTTGGGAGACATACAAGTGGATGAAGCTTACACCCTGGACTGTGATGTCAGCTGTCTCGCAGCTGCCCGCACTTGTCCCGTTATCGCACCCCACTAGTTTATCGCATCGGTAAAAAAATAAAATATTTCGAGTCCACCGCCTTCAGTGGAGGGGCTGCTCACGACCGACACCCTTCACGATCAAAGCTCGAGGGAGGCGACACCAAGTCAAGATGTCTTCCCAATCTTTCGAAGAGAAGATTGCCAAGATCAAGTCGCCGGGGCTTGAGAGCCAGCAGAGGGTAAAACACCCACTCCGTCCCTTTCCCTTGGGAAGAAACGCCCGCCTAACATGTCCAGAATGCACACATCCTCGGCGCCGTCGAATCGACGTTAGAAGAGCAAAACACGCCGGCGACTCCCACCGGCTACTTCGCCGCCCTCCTAGCCGTCCTCGAGCAGTCCACCGATGCCATCAGCAAGGCCGTCTCCGGGCAGCCGGGCGACGGGCAGCAGCACCTCAACGTCGTCACGCCCGTCATCTACCTCCTCGACGTGATCATGCCCTACGCGCCCGAGCCGCTCCTGCGCGCAAAGTTCAACCAGATCGTCCAGATCATCTCGCCGCTCGCCAAGCAGGGCGGCGACGCGCTCCTCACGCGCTCCTGCATCGGCTGCATCGAGACGCTCGTCCTCGCGCAGGACGGCCCCGCGTGGGAGCTGTCGTCGTTCGTCGGCGGCCCGCGGAGCGTCACGTCCGTGCTGCTGCCGTTCTACCGGGACCCGAGCCCGAAGGTCCGGAAGAGGGCGTGCGACGCGCTCAAGAAGATCCTGTCGACCCCGCCGCCCAGCCCCTCCCTCGACCACCCCGCCGCCGAGATGTGCGCGCAGCAGGTCATGAAGTACCTCGCGGACCTGAGGAAGCCCCACGGGAGCGCTGCCGACGCCGAGCAGGAGGTGTTCCGCGCGCTGCAGCTCACCAAGGCCGTCGCGACGGGCACCGGCGGGTGGCCGAGCAAGCAGATCGAGCCGCTGTGCGAGCTGCTCCTGGGCATCGCCAAGTCGGGCACCGAGCAAATGGCCAAGATCATCTTTGACGTCTTCGAGATGGTCTTCTCCGGCATGGCGGACGAGGTCTCGTCCTCGAAGCTGCCGACCATGATGCAGGTCATCGCGGAGCTGCAGCCGTCGCCGACCGACACGCAGCTGGTGCCGCCGTGGCTGGCCATCATCTCGAGGGGCTACGACGTCTCCGCGCAGATCGAGCCGGACGAGACGTTCCAGAAGCTGCCCGATATCTTCGCCATGGTCTCCAAGTTCATGGAGTCCCCCGCCGAGAACATCCGCATCTCCGCGTCCGAGTGCCTCGTCTCGTTCATGGCCAACTGCGTCCCCAAGCAGGTGCTCGTCGAGCCCTCCGTCTTCGACCAGAAGATCCTGGAAAAGGTGGCGAAGCAGGCGGAGTCGCTCCTGAGCGTCCAGTACCAGGCGGCCTGGCTGGAGACGTTCAGCGTGCTGGGCGCCATGTTCGACTCGCTGCGCTGGGCGGCGAACCCCATCATGCTCAACATCACCAAGCTCATCGGTGAGATTAGGGGCAATGACTCATTCAGGAGCAAGAAGCAGGCCGACGAGGTCCTGGGCAAGGCCGTCCGCGCCATGGGCCCCGAGGCCGTCCTCTCCGTTCTGCCCCTCAACCTCGTCAAGCCCGTCAAGGGCGAGCCCGGCCGCGCGTGGCTGATGCCCATCCTGCGCGACTACGTCAGCAACACGAACCTGGCGCACTTCAAGTCGGAGATGGTGCCCCTGAGCGAGGCCATGTTCCAGCGCGTGCTGGACCACGGCCAGGCTGAAAAGACGATGGACATCAAGATCTTTGAGACTCTGGTGAACCAGGTCTGGTCCATCCTTCCCGGGTACTGCGATCTCCCGCTGGATCTGACCGAGGCGCTCGACCAAGGGTTCGCCGAGATCCTCGCCAACATCCTCTACCAGCAGGTGGGGCTGAGGCTGGATGTCTGCCGGGCGCTTCGGATCCTCGTGGACTCCAACAAGGCCATCGCCTCCATCGAGGAGGAGGACGACCTGCTCCTGCAGAGCCGCGTCAGCAAGAAGCAGGCTGCCGAGAACCTCGAGCACCTGGGCAAGTTCGCCGCCAACATGCTGGCGGTGCTCTTCAACGTCTACACGCAGACGCTCCCCCAATCCCGGGGCCCGATACTCCAGACCATCAACGCGTTCCTCAGCGTAACCCCCGCCGACGAGCTGATGACCACCTTTGACCGCGTTACGAAGCTGCTCTCGGAGGAGCTGGAGAAGGAGGCCCCCAAGGAGAAGCCCAGGGGCCAGAAGCCTGAGGAGAAGATGCCCTCGACCTGCAACACCCTCATGGACCTCATCATCACTATATCGCCCTACCTCGCCCGCGAGGCCTTTGGCACCCTCTTCGAGATCGCCGCCGCGATAATCGATCGCGAGGCGCAGCCCCAGCTCCAGAAGAAGGCCTACAAGCTCATCCCCCGCCTGGGCGAGTCCGACGAGGGCCGCGCGGCGCTCGTTGAGAGGAACGAGGAGCTGCAGACGCTTCTCATCCAGCACGCCAGCAAGGTCTCTGCGCCGGCGCGCAGGGACAGGCTGACGGCCATCTCAGAGCTCGTGTCCAACATCCCGAGCGGCTCGCTGCACTTCATCCCGCAGATCCTCAGCGAGGTGGTCATCTGCTGCAAGGAGAACAACGAGAAGGCGCGGGAGACGGCGTACGATCTTATTGTGCAGATGGGCGAGACGCTCGTCGCGCACGCGGGCACCCAAATCGACAACAGCAAGGTGTCGCACATGCCGGACGACGCGCCGCCCGTTTCGGCCAGCCTCGAGGAGTACTTCACCATGGTGAGCGCTGGCCTCGCGGGCAGCACGCCGCACATGATTTCCGCGACCATCACTGCGCTGAGCAGGATGTTGTACGAGTTCTCCGGGGAGCTGCAGGAGCAGGCGCTTCGGGACCTCGTCGAGACGATGGACCTGTTCCTGACGTCGAACAACCGCGAGATTGTAAAGTCTGTGCTGGGCTTCATCAAGATCTGCGTGCTGAAGCTAGACCTCGAGCTCGTGCGGTCCCGCCTGATGACTCTGGTACCCAACGTCATTGTGTGGAGCCACGAGCACAAGGGCCACTTCAAGGCCAAGGTGAAGCACATCCTCGAGCGCATGATCCGCCGCTTCGGGTACGATGACGTGTACTACAACTGCCCCGAGTCGGACCGGAAGCTGCTCGTCAACATCCGGAAGACGAAGGAGCGGGCGAAGCGCCACAAGGAGGCGGCGCGGGAGTCCGCGGCCGGTGAGGAGGGTGAGGAGGGCGGCGACGCGAGGTTCGATAACGAGTATGACGAGGCGCTGTACAGCAGCTCCGACTCGGAGGCCGAGGAGCCGGAGAGGAAGGCCGGCAAGAAGGGGAGGTCCGACGCTTACATCGTCGAGGACGAGGACGAGCCGCTTGATCTGCTTGACCGCCGGGCGCTGGCCAACATCTCGTCCACGAAGCCGCAGAAGATGAAGAAGAAGGGGAGGACGGACGCCAAGGTTGATCTTGACGGCAAGTTGATTCTCCAGGACGACGCGATGGAGATTGACGGCGGGGAGGGGGCCGAGGCGGAGGGGGCGGGAGTTAACGCGTACGTCGCGGCGCTGAAGGGCAAGGATGCGGGGAGGAGGATCCGTGGGGGGAAGCTGAAGTTTTCGAATAAGAGGAGGGGTGAGGATGATGACGATGAGGAGGGTGAGGAGATGGACGGGGAGCAGGCGTTTGCGCTTAGGCAGAAGCTGCATAGCTCGCCGAGGGGCAGGGGGGGACCCAGGGGTGGGAAGGACTTTGGTAGGGGTGGTGATAGGGGTGGAAGGGGCGGTGATAGGGGTGGAAGGGGTGGTGACAGGGGTGGAAGGGGGGGCCGGGGCGGACGGGGAGGCCGCGGTGGGAGTGGTGGTGGGAGGGGGAGGGGAGGGTTTGGGAATGGGAGGAGGGGACTGGGCGTTGAAAAGAGGAGAGGCGGGTTCGGGTCGAGGTAGGACGTTGTTTTGCTGTTGAATCTGTTTGTTGGTTGATGTTTGGGTTTGATATCATTTCGTTTTATAGAACTGGTCATGAAAAGCTTTTTGAAGATTCCGAAAACGGAAGCATTCCGATCCATTGCTTCGCCATGTGCTTGAACCAACAGTGTGCGTCAAGACGGGCAGGGTCTTCCTACTGCAGGGTGTAGAATCTGGTCATGAAAAGCTTTCAAGGCTTGGAGTCAAAGAGGCATTATTTGGGCTTATTTACTTCGCCGTGTGCTTGAACAAAAGTCCATATAAAGACAGCTCCTGTCTTCCTACTATAGGGTATAGATCTGGGCAGGAAAGTCTTCGGAAGACTTGAAGACAGGGAGCATTTCGTTGGTGCATAGCTTCGCCCATCCGCCTTGAACAGTCGTTGTGTCAAAGACAAAAAGCGTCTTCCAACTACAGAGTATGAAATTGGTTATGAAGAACTCGTAAAAACTTGGATCTTGAGAATTATTTTATTGCGCAGCTGGAGAGGCATGTGTACTCCGACCAACAGTCTACGTCAAGACGATTGCAGTCTCCTTACTACAGGGCTAAAACGGAGACATGTCTCTCACCTTCAAACTTCCATCCTCATCGAATACATCCTCGGTGAAAATCTTCAGGTAAGAACGGTCCGCACTGGTCATAGGCGGACTCGCGAGTTTTTTCTTCGCCAGTCGTATACCTCGAAGGCCATGGTCTTGGTGGCCGACGAAGAGATATCCTAGCGGTGGTGTCGAGACGACAAACAAAAAAAAAAAAATAGAGAGCAAGACTTACCGTTGTGGAAAAGAAAAATTTGTCTTCTTCCCCGCCTCGTGAGTAGAATCCAAAAATGGAAAGAGGATCGGGGGCTTACGGGGAGAAAAGAGCCTTACGGTTTTGTGGACTTCGGGAGGACCTCCCATGGAGCATCTCACAAGGACGGAGCGATGTGAAACGGCCATTGAGAATTGAGCATCTCTTTCTCTGAAAATCTAGGAAGCGCCCCGGCCTTGCCCAGCCGAGCCCCGGGGCGCTGAAATGATGTTTTCCCCCCCATGCTGAATTTGTCGTCTGAAAACGCTGAACGCCACGGGATTCGCTTTTTTGTTTCCGTTCCGAAGTCGAAAAGGTTGACCCTCCCTTCGCCCTTGTTGTCCCTTTGGTGGTATCAAAACCATCTGATATCCGGCCCTCAAATCATAGCGGTCCTCGATTCATGAAAAAGTTGCATGTTCCGCCTGGCTCGTTTCGGTCTTGCCCCTTGGTCAAGGCGAGATTTACTCGGCCTTGTTGCGGGTCTCGCGGCCGCGCTTGATCTTCTCCAGGATGGCCTCGCGGTCCTTGTCGAGCTTGAGCTTGGTCACGACGACCTTGCTGGGGTGGATGCCGACGGGGACGCTCTGGCCGTTGGCCTTGTCGCGGGTGACGCGCTCGATGTGGATGACATACTTGAGGCGGTACACCGAGTTGACCTTGCCCTCACGGCCCTTGAAGGAGCCGCGGACGACGGAGACCTCGTCGTCCTTGCGGATGGGGATGCTGCGGACCTGCAAAGGGGGTCAGCTGTGCCGCGAGGAGGGGAACAGAGGGAGAACGTACGTTGTACTTCTCACGGAGCTCCTTGCTGAGAGGGGCGCTCATGATGACGCGGCGGACGCTGGAGGGCGCGGAGAAGTGCGCCTTGCGCGACTTCCTCCTGGAAGAGTGAACACCGGCTGCATTTCAAAAAGTCAGTATACCAATTCGTCTGCTTCGGCATGTTGGAAGCTTCTCGCTTCATTGGGGACTGCACTCACGCCTGGTAACCATTTTGTCGACTGGTTGCTGGGGGTTAATAGGATGGATTGACTCGGAACGGATTGGAGCTGAGAGAAATTTCAGGAGGAGGGTCCTTGTGTGGGTGAAATGTTTAATGGGATGCAAGTGTGGGTGGCCCTTACCACGTGACTGCGCTAGAGCGTGCGGTCTGTGCTGCGCTTTTTTTCGTGGCCGCCGAGGAATATCCGTCGGTATGTATGGTGGGGTGGGGCTTCTCGAGCTGGCCCCACGGATTTGACACTTGATAGCGGTAGTCGGGTGCAATCCGGACTCTCCACCGGCGGAGGGCGGCCTCGGGAGGGACCCACCGGGTGCTCTTCCGTCAACGACGCCGGTCGCCGCGGCTCAACCCAAGGCCAATGGCTCGACGCAAACCGAGAGCCAGGCGAAGGGTGTGCGTGCATAGTTCACGAGATGGTGTTTTTCCGACACGCGCCCCCGGCTCAAGCGAGCCTATGCATGGTCTCGGATGGAAGGGGGGCTCGGGAGAGCTCGGTGCTTCGTGAAGTCATGCTGCTGGTGTATCGAGGGTCTTTGGTTACGATAGGAGCAGTTGATATGTAACTTCAAGGCTCTTTTTGTCGGCGGCCTCAGTTCCATTCACAGCAAGCAGCTCCCGGGATAAGAGCTGGGTGGCTGGAGGATGCATCATGGACATTGTGCACGTGTATGTTGGCGGCTGTCCCCGGCCGCTGGTTTCCCCTCTGGTGTGCCACTCAAATGCCGCTCCCCAAAACACACCTCACCTTCGTCGCCTTACCAAACCACTGATGGTTCACTCAGCCCGAGATAACAACTCTCCGACCACCACAGGGCTTTGACGCCTAATTTTCCCGGACCCTCTACCTTTCGCTCCCTCACCACGCCCGCCTACCAAACTCGGGATGACAGCGGGAAATTCCGACGATGACCAGCTCCGTGAGCGAACGTTCAGGAAGCTGAGCATCCTAGACTACACCCTAGACGAGGCGGAGCTCACGACCCAATGTCCTCTCGACAACGGACGGCACACCGTCCAACCGCGCCATCTGCTGGGCCGGCTCGACTCCCTCCCCGGAGAGCTGCTAGACGAGGTGCTCGTCTCGCTCGACCTGCAAACACTGACCTCCTTCCGCCTCGTAAACCACCGCGCAATGAGCCTCGTCGACTCACTGCACCAGTACGCGGCGGTACTGAGGCACTGCCCCGACGTCATCCGCGCCGTCGTCAGCATCCACGCAGACTCCTTTTCCTGTCAGACCCTGTACGACACCCTCTCCACCAGCAGGTGCAGCACCTGCGAGCGCTTCGGCGCACACCTCTACCTCGTCACATGCAGGCGCGTCTGCTACTTCTGCTTCACGCAGCGCCTGGATTACTTCCCCGTGTCAGCCGCGCAGGCGGCGCAGTATACCGGCCTAGAGCGCGGCGAGCTCGAGACGCTGCCTCGTGTTCTTAGTCTGCTGGGCCGGTACACCGGCGAGCGAAAGTTCCTGAGGAGCAGAGTGCTGCTGTTTGATCGGCGGGCTATACTAGGCAGGGTATCGGACGCTGCCGCGCAGGCGCTCGAGGAGGCGACGAGGCAGCGGGACCTGAAGACGGGGGAGCCCCGCCGGCACGTTGCGATCATCTCGGCGCCGTACCTGGTCTCGTCGGGGCAGGCGGCTGATTGGGGATTTTACTGCGCTGTCTGTAGGGACATGAAGGAGCCGGCGACGCATTTTCGGAACAAGCTCACTAGGGATGATATGCTCGATCACATCAGATGGCACAAGGCGAGAGGTATGGCATCCGGCGAGCATAGCATGGATGGTCTTAGCCCCGGTTCGAATCTGATGTCCAGAAACGACAGATAACCCCCCGTAGAAAGACGACACAAAGCCTCCCATTCTGCGCTATACTCCATCGGCCTGGAAGCCTCTCCACTATCCGCTCGAAGCCTCCCCTTCACCACCACACTCCGTCGGTCTTAGCGATTCTCCGTGTTCTTATTGTCCGCCACGTATCGTTCTCGGATCGTGAATGAACGTCTTGTTTCGAGGCGTCTCATCCCAATTCAGCTTCATCATGTGTGTTTTGCACATCCGGGCCGATGGGTCCAACGCCAGCTGAGGCCGAGATGGCCTCTACAAAGATCCATACCCAATGAATCGGCTGGTCGTTGGAGGAGATGGGTGAGTTGGCGCCGCCGATTTCAGCCCGCTACCACCTCGTACTGATACCAACAACTCAAATCTCAGTGTAGCTTCCCGTCTCCCTCACCGCAAGACTCGCCTCCATTCAATATCCCGACAACCATGGCCCACGAAAACAACAGCCACGTCCAGCTTCTAGCGAACCTGGTCGATCCGGACGATGAAGAAGACAGTGAGTACCGCTACCTAGTCGACCAGACGCACGTCAAATACGTCTCCGTAGCCCCGAGCGTCCTTCCCAAGAACGACTGGACCTTTGCGCCGGCGCTCATCCCGCTGCTGCAGCCCTTTCCCCCGGGCGATTGGAACGTGGGGCACGTCTCTTTGGACCCAACGTCCCCCGGAAGGCCCGTCTTACGCATTACCAACAGGGACCTCTGGGAGATTGAAAATGTGTGGCACTAGACACGGATCGACCACCTGGAGCTCAACAAGGTCGACTGTGTGCGCCAGAACATACACGTAGTCACACATCCGCTCTTTGACCGTCCTGTGCTCGCGAAGTATGCGCAGTTCCCGTGGGAGGTGCCCTTCTACGCGGCCGAGACGAGAGCGTACGGGTGGGTCCACGGCAGGGGAATCGGCCCCGAGTTCCTGGGCCACCTCACCGAGGCTGGCTCTGTCACTGGGTTCCTCATGGAATACATCGACGGCGCTAGGACAGCGGGACCCGGAGACCTGGCGGCCTGCCAGCGCAGTCTCGCGAAGCTACACTCTCTGGGGATACGACACGGCGACATCAACAAACATAAATTCCTTGCGCAGGACGGGGAGGCTGTCCTCGTTGACTTTGAGACGGCGGAGAGGACGGGTGACGGGGGGAGCTGGAGGCGGAGTATCGGCGGCTGGAAGCGTCGCTTGCGGACCCTTCTGCGAGGGGCGGGGTGGGGGTTCCCGTGGTTAGCGAGCAGTGTCCTTGCTGACGAGGTTGAGGCTAGGTCAGAGGGTCAGTAGCGTGCTCAGTTACGGATAGAATAATCTGCTGCGCCTAGTATAGGCTCTGGCGGTTCTCTTACTTGCAGCCTTGAAAACGTACGGACCCTCTGGGCCGAACCCGACCTCCCACACATACCTATCATGTCGCCGCCGAGCTGTCGATGGATCGCTTACAAGTCGCGTTCTTTGAAAACAAGACGCAAATTGAACCATCCGGCCGGGGAGTAGAGACCCTCGGGGGTTAACGACAGGAATGAGAATCGCTCCCGAGAGCCACATGCCGTAGAACGACATAGCATGCCCATTGGCTTCTCCAACGATGTGCGCAAAGTGCCATGCGTACGATGCCGTTACGCTTTATATAGTCTCCCGCCTATGGGTCGAGAAAAAGGGGAGTAATGTGAGGTTCTAAAAGTACATTTTGGTCTATACACACCGCCCACCCAGGCCGTCCGCCCACGTCTACGCAGACACCGGCGCGGATACCGGCGCGGGCACCGGCGCCGGCGCCGTCGCGGGCGCCCTGAACTTTCCATTGTCGTCGTATCTCGCCTCTGCAACACAGTTAGCTACCTCAAACCCCCCCTACGCACCACACATACACCAGATCCCAAACTTACTGAAGAAGGTATAGTTGAGCGTCACAGTCTTGACGTTCCGCATGTTAAAGTCCTCCAACACATCCGGGTCGATGTAAAAGAAGACGGGCATGTCCACCGTCTCCCCCGCCGCGAGCCTCTGCTCCTCGAAGCAGAAGCACTGGATCTTGCTGAAGTACGGCGCCACCTGGCCCGGGGTGACGCTGTACGTGGCCACGCCGATGATGTCCTGGTCGCTGTTGTTGGTGGCGGTGTAGAAGGCCAGGGCCGTCTCGCCGGGGAGCACGCTGACCTCGCGCTGCTGGGGGGTGAACTTCCAGGGGAGCACGTCGGAGACGTTGGAGTTGAAGGTGACGCGGATGCGCTGGGCCGTCGTGACGGGCTTGAGGCGGTCGGAGATGTCTGCGTCGGCGGCGATGCGGATGGGGTTGCCGCCCCAGCCGACGGTCTGGCAGATCTGGGGGTATGTCAGCCGTGTTGGCCCCTGGAGTGCGAAGCGAGGTGGGCGAGGGTGGGAGCTTACCATCTTGTAGAGGGGCACCGAGCCGTACGATAACGCGACGGTCCCGAGGATGACGCTCAGCGTGTAGTACCTAGACCCCGCGTGAGCAAGCCGCCAAGGCCAGGGGCGCCCGGGAGATCACCTACGCCGTCGTCCTGTTCTTCTGCTTGTAGTGCGCCCGAACCTGCTCAATCTCGCTCTCGGCCGTCTTCCGCCCGGGTCCCGTGGCGCCCGAGGCGCTTCGGCGGGGAGCCTGGCGCGCCCAGAGGCGGCACTGGGGGAGCGCATTGTGGCGCGCGAGGCCGAGGAAGGAGGTTTGCGACTGCTGGAAGCGCCGGAGGAAGTTACGCGTTGTGTTCATGGTTCATCGCGGGTCGGGGGTGTTGGGGGGCTCTCCGGGGAGGGAATCGGATGAGGTCTGGGATTGTTTGGGAAAGCTATGTACGTACCTGCTGGGTGGTGGGGAATGCGCTAGGGGTCTTGCGGTTAGCGCGGGGGCATCGTTGTAGTGGGGCCGGTTTAACACATCCCGCGTCGTACGGCATTGGGCATTAATTAGCGGTCCGCGAGCCCCGCGCCGGACTTCAACCACAGGACTGAGCTGGCACCGTCGACGCAAGAGACTCTCGCTCATACGGGGGATATGATGATTCGGCGTCTGGGCTGCACTATGGAGTCCTTGGAGGTTACACTTTTGCAAACGGAACTCATGTGTCACTCATTTTCACCTCTTGCACACCGCTCAAGGTGTTACTGTTCATCGAGCGGGGGATGAAGGACGTCTCCAACATATATCGTCGGGTCGAAACATCTCAGCGCAGACACCTGAGCTACTTCTTACTTAGGAAGAGATAGATCCTATCTCCCTCACTCGTCCCAAGGCCGAAACATCCGAGAGCAGACTCCCGATGGCCCACAACGAACGGTAAATCCTCCCGAGCCCCAACCGGACATCTATGTCCTAACATGTGACCCAGGAAGAGAATCGCCGTCGTTGGCAGCGGCTGCGCGGGCCTGGCAGCAGTATGGGCCCTCAAGGACACCGCCCACGACGTCTTCCTCTACGAGGCCGCCGACCGCCTGGGCGGACACGCCAACACGGTGCAGTGGAGGGCGGGAAAGTATACCGCGGCCGTCGACGCGGGCTTCATCGTCCTCAACGAGGCCACCTACCGTACGCTCGCCCCCTCCTCACATCCACCTAACCACTCTTACACCGTGTAAGCTGACGGCTCGTCCAGCCAACTTCATCAACTTCCTCAAACAAGTCGACGTCCCCCTCGAGCCGGCACCCATGACGTTTTCCGTCTCCCGCGACCGCAGTAGCTTGGAATGGGCCGGGGCCTCACTCTCATCCCTCTTCTGCCAGCGGCTCAACCTCCTCTCGCCGCGCTTCTGGCGCATGCTATTCGATATTGTCCGCTTCAACGTCTTTGCGCCGGACCTCCTCGCCAAAGACGACGCCGCCTTGGAGTCGATCGGGAGTTACCTCGAGAGGAAGGGGTACTCCGACGCGTTTCGGGATGACTACCTCATCCCCATGACGACCGCGATATGGTGCACCGGACCGGAAAAGTGCGCTCTCGACTTCCCCGCGCTAACCCTCGTCCGCTTCCTCTGGAACCACCGCCTCCTCTCCGCCACATCCGCGCGGCCTCGGTGGCTTACACTGAAGAACTGCGCGAAAAGCTACATCGACGCCATAATGTCCGACGTCTCGCCCGACCACGTCTTCCTCTCCACCCCCGTGCGCTCCCTCATGAACGAGCCCTCAGGAAAGGTCCGGCTCCTCCTCGAGAACGGGACGACGGCGCTGTATGATTGCGTCGTGCTCGCTACGCACGGGGACCAGGCGTATTCTATCGTGGAGCATACCGCTACTCGGGAGGAACGTGAGGTTCTCTCTGCGTTTTCGACGGTTAGGAATACGGCCGTCTTGCATTCTGATGCTTCGCTACTTCCGCGGAACCCCGCGGCTCGCTCCTCGTGGAACTACTCCTCCACCTCGGACCCCGCGGGGGGCGCCGCCGTGTGCCTCACCTACGACATGAACTCCCTCCAGCACACCCCCACCTCCACCTTCGGCGACGTCCTCTTAACGCTCAACCCCGTGCCGCCCCCACGCCCGGGGACGGTGCAAGCGGAGCTGGAGTACTCCCACCCAGTCTACACGCGCGAAGCGGTCGCCGCGCAGAAAAGGCTTCCGGAGTTGCAGGGGGGGAGGGGCGTGTGGTTCGCCGGGGCGTGGACGGGCTTCGGGTCCCACGAGGATGGGTTTGTGAGTGGGCTGCGGGCCGCGGAGGGGCTTGGGGCGGTGGTGCGGTGGGTGCGGGAGAAGCGAAGGGTGCGGAGGGTCGGGGTTCGGCTGTGGGTGGTTAGGATTGTGATATGGGTTTTGCAGCGCGTTGTCGTGAGGAATCTGGAGAGGGTGTTTGGGAGGGGTGGGAGTAGAGATGAGGAGAAGAAGCGGGTTTGAGGACATTTGGGGGCATCTACGGTCTGAAGAACCCTATTCTGGTTGGAGTGCCACTGGCGGGATCTTATGGCCCAGCTCCTTCTGGCCAGAGCTGGCGCTGTCCTCCTTGACCTGTCCATTTTAATGCTTGACCACCCCTCACAGCAAGCTCAAAGCAAACAGTTCATTCACTCTCATTCCCCGCAAGCAGGCAGGGTCCTTGATGAAGTGACGAAGCCCGCACATCAAACATCAAGACTGTGACATGCATGGGATACCCGGCTGTTAAGCACCACCTCAGTGTGATACCGGCAACAGGGCCCTCCAGCTTACCAATGCCCCCCGTCACAAGCCAAAGTCACAGAACGACACAGCGCGTGGAGACTGGTTCTCATTATCTCGTCTCTCTTCTGCGGAGCACCCGCCCTCCTCAACGCTGCCCTCATCAACTCCTCAATTCACTCTCCGCGTTGTGGACACCACACGCAAACTCCCGCCCTCCCCAAATTTTAGTTACAAAGAATAGGGTAAGGATATCAGAACCATTGTAAAACCCACGCAAAACGTCCACACCCTTCATCACGCCCCGCCCGCTCGGCCGAATAAAATATAAAGATGCCAAGGGGAAATGAGCCCTCTCAGTCGTCCGTGTCTCCCTCCACTCGTCGATGTTTCCATCAAGCCGTGGAGGCCGCTCACCTCGGCCCCGACGTATCGAGTCGGTCGTAGGCCTTCTGCAACACCGCGCCGTCCACCCCGTCCGCCTCCAGCGCCCCCACCCAGTCCCTAAGCTGGATGCCCCGCCCCTTCTCCTTGTCCTCGCGCCAGATCCCCAGGCGCGTCCGGCTCTCCGTAGTAAGGGGCGTATTCTCAGCCTGAGGGCCCCCGCTAGGCCCCGCTGTGGCCCCGGGCGTGCCCGCGCGCGCGGGCGTCGAAGCGCCGCTGCGCGGTTTGGGGTTCATCCAGTCGTACTTCTTCTTGCCGAATAGGCCACCCGCCTTGCCGACGAACATGCTACTCGTGATGTTCTGGCTCGCGTGATTCGTGGCCTCCGCAGCCTTGGCTGCCGCCGTCTTCTTCTGCTCCTTCTTGCTCTCCTTCTTCGAGCCGCCCTCAGTCGGCGTGGCGCCGGGGGTACCGGGCGCCACGGACCCCGCGCGTGACGGCGTTCCCGACTCCTTGGCGCCCTCGGTGCGGGCATTGCGCTTCCGCAGGCGCGACTCCTCCCAGTCGCGCTCGGTTCTGGTGACGTCCCGTATGGCGGAGATCGTCTCGTTCTTCTCAATCTTGTGCAGCTTCACCGGAACGCCGTTGACGGGGTCAAGGTTCGCCGCGGATTGAGACCCTGCAAGTGATAACATGTGTAAGCAGACACGAGCGTAAATACCCAAGACACGGGAGGACACGAGAGCGTACTCTTTCGAGAATCGGTGTCGAGGCCGGCCTCCTCGCCGGAGGCTGCCGCCGCCGATTCCTGCTCGACCGCCGCCATCCCCGGCAGGGGAGCCGCAACGTCCGCCCACTCATCTGGTATCTCCCCATGCGACGACTCCTGGCGATTAATCGAGAACCGATACGCATCCTCGACCAGAGCCCGCATTCTCTGCTTGCACGCCAGAGACAGCAGCGCGAGCTGGTCCGCCAGGTACGCCTCGTGAGGGACGAAGGATCCTGTCGTGGTGACCACGGTCGCGTCCGGCAGCGTCTTCATCGAAACCTCCACACGGGGAGGGGGCTGTTCGTCGGCTACGCGATGTCGGCCGGGGGGGTTCTGCGGGCCCTTGTGATCGAGGTGGAGATCGAGACCTTGGTCTTTAGCGAGTTTCTCGAGTTTCCTGTGAACGACCGCAGCTGAAATGTACGGCTCGTTGAGCTCCTGGGCTCGCGATGAAGCTAACCGCTTCGCGGCGGCGTCCCAGGCCTTCTGCGCCGCAATTGCCGCAAGCTCATCCTGGGACTGGGTCTCCGCCTGGTCCGGGGGCTGGTTCATCCCACCAGCTCCGTAGAACGAGTCCTTGCCGCCGGAAGGATGTCGCGGGAACCCATATGAGACCTCGTGCCCGCTAAGAAGCATCTCGGTGGCAAGCTGTTCCTCGGCCCGAAGATCGATGCCCGTTCCCGCCAACATGTCCGTGGGCTCGTACTCGTACTCCTTGACGGGTCGGTCGGGAGGTCGGGTCGGAGGGCCCATGCTGCCCGGCGTACCAGGCGTCTCGACCGGCGCGCCAGACGCAGAAGGCTGTGGTGCAATAGGCGTCATCGTCGCTGAAGTGTATGGCGCCGCGGCGGCGGGTCCCGGAGGCGGCGAGAACTGCGCTTGCGAATCGGGGGCGATCGCGGCGGCGTGGCCATTTGTGTACCCTTGTGTCGGGTTAGAGGTAGCGGAGACGGTCGGCGGCGTCGACATGGCCGTGGCCGCTATCGCGGTCGGGGTTGTGACGGTCGTAGGTGTGGGAAGGGGAACGCCTCCAAATTGCGGCGAAGCTGTAGCGCTCGAAGGCGTCTGGCCGGGAGATACGCCCATCGCGCCCGGGCTCTGCGCGTAGGCGTTGTACGGAGACTGCGGCTGGGAGGAAGGCGCGGGAGAAAGTCTCGGTCGCTTGTTGGGCGGCATGGCGAACGCGTTTGAGGATGGAGTTGGGGAGGGAGACTGCTGTTGGGACGTGGGCGGAGAAAAGGCAGCCGCCGCGGTGGGCAGCGACGGCTGCGGCTGTGGTTGGGCCATGGCTGCCTAGGATCGGGTGCCTTAGGATTTCTGGTCGAAGGTGTCAGATAGGACGAAGACAACGCCCAGCGCAAAAAGACGCGACAGGATCGTATGAGGGCCGTCTAGTTGGATGGCAGGCAGCGACGCCTGGAGATCGGGGAGGCCGCGCCACCCATCCGGCAGCGGCGTGCTTGGAACAGCTGTAAGCAACAGAGTTTTCCGCCTATGTCGAGTCTAAAGGTATCTTATGCGACGGTACTGCTTAGGTCGCGAGAATCGGCGTGGAGTGCGTGGTTGATGGCGATGGAAGTGGAGGCGAGTCGCGCTCTGAGTCTGACGACGATGAGGAGTGAGGAAGGAGCTCCGCTGCAGCCAGCGAATTGGGGAATTTAAAGTCACGTGATCACAGGCCAGCCAAGCGCCCGACAGCTCCGTCGCGGCTCGCGCGCGCAGCAACTTGGGTGACATTTAAGTATATCCGAGGAATTTCCATTCCAAAGCGCGCGTCCATTCCAGGGCGGACCTTGGCGTGCATCAATCCGCCTTGAGGACGGTTCCACTTCCATCTCTGGTTCATCTTTACTTGACGGTCGGCGCGAGATGCGAATTGTATGCAGAACTGACAGGCTCAATTCGGTCCTGCGCACACAAAGACTCTCGTGATCCGTGCTGCCTAGTCAGTTGCGCCCTGACCGCGCTCGACATCATGGCGACCAAGAGGAAAGCCGCCGCGCTGGCGGCCACGGAGC
Organism: Scopulariopsis brevicaulis; assembly: GCA_017657125.1. NCBI lineage: Eukaryota > Fungi > Ascomycota > Sordariomycetes > Microascales > Microascaceae > Scopulariopsis > Scopulariopsis brevicaulis. The sequence continues at coordinate 26,338 of JAGFNX010000253.1, forward strand.
CGGAAGAGCCCATCGACCCGGCCGACCAGCTGAAGTTTCTCTGCCTCGGCGGCGGGAACGAGGTCGGCCGCTCGTGCCATATCATCCAGTACAAGGGCAAGACCGTGATGGTAAGAAGCAGTCTGCCTTGGAATGCCCTTCGCCTCTAACGCCACTCCCAGCTCGACGCCGGTCAGCATCCCGCCTACGACGGTCTAGCCGCTCTCCCCTTCTTCGACGACTTCGATCTCAGCACCGTCGATGTGCTCCTCATCAGCCAGTAAGCGACCCCTCACCCCCGTTTTCGTGTACTCCCGGACCCAGGGCAAGGCAGCAGCAGGACGAGAATGGCCTCGACGAGGCGTCCATATGGAAGGATCCCTTCCACATTGCTACATACATACTTTTGTGGACCCAGGCGGACACGGACTCGCACTATCTGTACATCTTCCACTGGTCGAGACGCCGAGCTGCCACATCTTGTCCTCCCCGCTTCCCTGAAAGTAGACAGACAATCAATAGACTCTTTTCCACCCAGGCCCCCGCTGCCTTGCCCTGCAGTCCTACCCCTTTCGTTCGCGTGATAGCTTGACGTGCTTCGCTTTCTAGCTTGCGGCCAACTTCCGGCCGAGCGCTACATCTAGCTAACGCCTGTCCAGTTTCCACGTTGACCATGCCGCATCCCTCCCCTATGTCCTCGCGAAGACCAACTTCCGGGGCCGCGTCTTCATGACGCACGCCACCAAGGCCATCTACAAGTGGCTCATCCAGGACAGCGTCCGGGTGGGCAACACGTCGTCGAACCCGACGTCCCAGCCGGTCTACTCGGAGCAGGACCATCTCAGCACCTTCCCCATGATCGAGGCCATCGACTACCACACCACCCACACCGTGTCCTCCATCAGGATCACGCCGTTCCCCGCCGGCCACGTCCTGGGCGCCGCCATGTTCCTCGTCGAGATTGCGGGGCTCAACATCTTCTTCACGGGCGACTACTCCCGCGAGCAGGACCGCCACCTCGTGTCCGCCGAGGTGCCGCGGGGCGTCAAGGTCGACGTGCTCATCACGGAGTCCACGTACGGCATCTCGACGCACACGCCGCGCGAGGAGCGCGAGCAGGCGCTCATGAAGTCCATCTCGGGCATCCTCAACCGCGGAGGCCGGGTCCTCATGCCCGTCTTCGCTCTGGGCCGCGCGCAGGAGCTCCTGCTCATCCTGGACGAGTACTGGGGAAAGCACGCCGAGTTCCACAAGATTCCAATCTACTACGCCAGTAACCTCGCCCGCCGATGCATGCAGGCGTACCAGACGTACATTGGGTCCATGAACGACAACATCAAGCGGCTGTTCAGCGAGCGCATGGCCGAGGCGGCTGAGGCGGGCGATACGGCGGGCAAGGGCGGGCCCTGGGACTTTAAATATATCCGGTCGCTGAAGAACCTTGACCGCTTTGACGATGTCGGCGGTTGCGTCATGCTTGCGAGCCCCGGTATGTTGCAGAACGGCGTGAGCAGGGAGCTGCTCGAGAGGTGGGCGCCCAACGAGAAGAACGGCGTCATTATCACGGGTTACAGTGTTGAGGGCACCATGGCGAAGCAGATTATGCAGGAGCCAGATCAGATCCCCGCCGTCATGTCCAAGTCTGCGGCGGCTAGGAGGGGCGGCGGCGATGGCGACAAGGTCATGATTCCGCGGAGGTGTAGTGTCGAGGAGTACTCCTTCTCTGCGCATGTGGACGGCAACGAGAACCGGGAGTTCATCGAGGACATTGCCGCGCCGGTGGTGGTAAGTCATTGCTCCCATCTTAAAGCAAGCCGCCTACTATGAAAACTAACGGCGGATACTTGTAGATCCTCGTCCACGGCGAGCAGCACAACATGATGCGTCTCAAATCCAAGCTCCTCTCCCTCAACGCCCAGAAAACCGAAAAGGTCAAGATCTTCTCCCCGCGCAACTGCGAGGAGCTCCTCATCCCCTTCAAGTCCGACAAGATGGCCAAGGTGGTCGGCAAGCTCGCCTCCATCCAGCCGCCCAGCCTCCCAGCCGAGGACCCGGACTCCCGCCTCGTGACGGGCGTGCTGGTCCAGAACGACTTCAAGCTGTCGCTCATGGCGCCGGAGGACCTGCGCGAGTATGCGGGGCTGAATACCACTACCGTGACGTGCAAGCAGAAGTTTACGCTCGGGTATGCGGGTGTGGATTTGATTAGGTGGGCTTTGGAGGGGACGTATGGGGCGATTGAGGAGCTGCCTGAGATGCACAAGGAAAAGGTCTCTGAGGCTGAGAACGGGGAGGGAGAGGATGGGGAGGGGGCGCAGGAGGAGGCGGATGAGGAGATCCAGCAGCTTGTGGCGGCGTATCTGGTCATGGGTTGCATCACCGTGCGGTACAGGAGTAACCGCGAGGTGGAGATGGAGTGGGAGGGGAACCTGCATAACGACAGTATTGCGGACTCGGTCATGGCCGTTCTCATGATGGTCGAGACGAGCCCCGCCGCCGTGAAGCGTGAGTCCACCCTCCCCCAGACTAGGGACCCCTGAACCCCCGTGCCCGAGTAGAAACTGACATGAAAACAGGCTCCGGCTCTCAGTCGCCGCACCGGCACCACCACCACGTCCTCCCCGCCCACAACCCCCAAGCGAACCTTGACCCCGCAACCCGCCTCTCCCGCCTCCTCCTCTTCCTAGAAGCCCAGTTCGGCGCCGACAACGTCTCCCCCGTCGAGGATCCCAAGCTCCCTCCCATCGAGGAGCCCACTGACACTGCCGACGCCGACGCCGACGCCGACGCCATGGACACGGACAAGGAGGACCCCCGCCGCGCGGCGGAGCTGGAGCGGCTCCACAGGAAGGGCATCCCGGTCCCGGGCGTGGATATCCGCTGCGATAAGATGGCGGCGAGGGTGTGGCTGGAGGATCTGGAGGTGGAGTGCCAGCACAAGGTCTTTGCGGATAGGGTCAGGGCGGTTGTTGAGAGGGCTTGCGAGACGGTTGCGCCGCTTTGGGGATAGGGGGCCTGGGTTTTGGGGTTCAATGTCGAGTGTGGTTTCGAAGTACCTAGGGTAGGGTATAGAATGTCTGAAGTGGATTGGGAAAAGAAGAGTAGAAAGTTTAGTACTTGCGAAGGGATGTCATGTTCCCGTGTATCTGTCATGTCTGTTATAAAAGGCCAGCTACAGCTTTGCCTCTAGTTAAAATCCTTCGCTCTGGGTTCCCATCGCTACAGTAGGCATTACGTAGATCATTTTACCAAAGCGTAGAGTGCTCGTCCCCCTAACCATTACGAAGAAAAATATACAGTTACTAAACGTCGCTATCGGCACTTGAAAAAAAAGAACATAGGAGGGATCGAAGGAGTCTCCGTGTTCACAGCCAGCAGAATACATCCTCCTTCCCTTCCGCGGTCCTCCCCCACGCCCGGTTGGGGGAGGGATTAAAACAATGTAGTCTTGGGTTCGATACCATTAAATCTTGCCCTTGTTTACAACGAAGGCGTCCAGGGCCGCTACAAAGCTCGGTTAGCAAGAAGTACGTTCACACCTAAATCCACGTCGCCTAGACGCTGCCCAACCCCAGCATCCGCCAGTAGCAAAGCCGTTCACGAAGGGTGTAGGGGCAGAAACTCACAAACAGCAGCCCAGAGCCTATTCTCGGCCTCGGGGAACACGAGACTCCTCTCGCCGTAGAACACCGCGTCGTCGACCTCCTCCTGGTGCCTGGGAAGGCAGTGCATGAAGCGCCACCCCTCCTTCGCGCCGCCCTTCGCCGCCAGCTCATTCGTAATCTGGTAACCCTCGAACGCCTTGAGCTTCTTCTGGGCCTCGGCCTCCTGGCCCATCGACACCCAGGTATCCGTGGCGAGGATGTCGGCGTCCTTGACGGCCTCCGCGGGGACGGTGGTCTCGACGAGGCGGCCGGGGGTGGGCGACGAGGCAGCGGCGTGGAGGATGAGCTTCCTCATGGGCTCGGGGATGCCGTAGCCCGCGGGGGAGGCGGCAGCGATGGTGGCGCCGCACTTTACGGCGGAGATGGCGAGGTCGAAGAGGACGTTGTTGGAGTCGCCGACCCAGGCGATCTTGAGGCCCGAGAGGCCGAGGGAGGAGGGGGACGAGGAGGGGAAGGCCTCGTGGATGGTGAGGAAGTCGGCGATGGACTGCAGCGGGTGGAAGTCGTCGGAGAGGGCGTTGATGACGGGGACGGAGGAGTGGGCGGCCAGCTCGGTGATGTCGGAGTGAGGGCCTACGCGGGCAACCATGCACGAGGTCATGGACGAGATGACGACCGAGGTGTCGTATAGGGACTCGTTTACCTGTTCGCGGTCAGCCTTGATCTGGGGTCTGAGTCACTCTCACACTCTAGCCCGGTCGCCATTGTCGCAGCAAGCGGAAAGGAAGAGAGGGAGAGAGCTCTGTGGGTAGACTGCTCTACTAACACCTAGCTGGATATCGTCCTTGCCCAGGAACATGGGATGCCCCCCCATCATGGTGACAGCCGCCTCAGTCGACACCCTCGTCCTCGTACTCCTCTTGTTGAACATCATGGCGACCGTCTGCCCCGCGAGCGTCTCCCTCACCGCGGCCGCATGCTTCGCATCGCCGCCCTTGAGCGCCGCCTTGTGGGCCGCCGCCTTGCGCACGAGCGCCGTGAACTCGGCGGGCGTGAGGTCCGCCGTCGACGTGAGGTGGCGCGGCGCCGCGGGGCGGGTCTGCTGGGTGTAGGAGCGGGACTGGGCCCTGAGGCCGGCGAGGGCCCTCTGGGCGAGCTTGTTCGCTTGGTGCATGGTGGTGAAGAGGGCGCCGGCGAGAAATTTCCTGGGCGAGGTATTTGGCGGCGGGAGCTACAGGCGGCGGGGATTACTGTCCTGTCGTCACTGTCACTGCTCGCTATACGCTGGTATGTGAGTTTTGAGAGGGTTAGTCACTCGTGGGGAGCTCAATGGCGGGAGGTCGGGGCGAGGGAGGACGAGAAAAGTATAAGTTGCTCGAGGAATGAATCATCGGCGCTCCTGGAGAGCTAAATTGTGCGGTCGAATCAATTGACCGCAATTGTCATCACTACTAGGACGGTGGGACCCGCTCAACAAAGCACACCGCTGGGACCTGGGGACCCGACCCACAGCGGTGAGTTGGGGCCTGGACCACTATCCGATACCGCACCTTACCCCGGAAAAAAAAGCTGTCAGAGGGAGTCATCCTAGCAGCGGACAGGCGTGACACAACTTAGAAGCACTTGGGGTAGCTTTTTCAGGACAATACAGGACGAAGAGGGTCGATTTTGTGCTACAGCCCTATGTACCTCATAATTAGAGATGATGTATTTCGGAGGATAAATCAGATACCCGGTGAAGTTCGTATTGCATGTCCACTTGCACCGCATGTTTTGTGGGAATAGCGGCCGAAGGAATGGGTCGTGAGTCGAGGTCTCCGAGCACCGGTCCGTACAGCCTTCAAGAGCCAGTGGGCCACGGAGGCCCATGTGAAAACCGGACGGACAGCTGCAGTCACACCCTCTTTCCAGGAAATCCCACGAAGGTGCGACTGTAGCTGCCCATATGCCCCTTCTGTGGCCCATGACAGACATCACACCCCTGAACGAAATCCGCAATGGCGGCATTCATTTGTTCAGTTCGGTGGGACTTGGGCCTGGTAAGCTTCGCCGTCCGTTTTCCGCACAATGATGAAACAGAGGTATTCAGTCACCATTGTTGGGTGACTTCACGTGGGGGCATCATCATCGCTACGAAGAGGGTACGCGAAGAAACACCACAGGCAGAGGCCCCATTCGGAGCATCCGCCAGCTTACGACCACGCCAGACCAAACGCAACAACCCCCCCCCCAAGCCCTCCAAAACGACTCGCCTAAACGAGTTTCTGACTGAAAAGATGTCGGACACTCAACGGGACTGGTAACCTGCCAAATAGAAGCACCAATTCTTAAAAGCGCCGACCACGCAACAAGGCATGGATTTCCTCTGCCCGGGATCTTTCAACTCGATTCCAACGACGGCGGCCGAGCGAGTTCACCCCCGAAGGGGATCCTTCGCTCGGCGCGCAGCTCTAGAGTCGAGCCAGTTTTCTTCCACCGGAACTGGTTCATGAAGAAGAAAGGAAAAAGAGGAAAAGGCGAAGGGTGGGCGTGGGCGGAGAAGCTTTTTAAAGGGCTGGAAGGCTAGTGGGGTGTGTCACGTGATATGATACATGACCGGCTTGACGACCCCATGGGGTTCACGTGACGTGCTCGCTCTCGGTGAATGGTCGCTGCCTATGATGTCGGCGCGGAGCAGGCCAGTCCGGACCTTGAAACCACCACGTTTTAACTCCGCCCATCGCCGCCTCGCCCCTCCTGCCGTCGTAAATCCCGCCGCTCCTCGCTCTCGCCCTAGCGCACCACGTAAAATTCGCCGCTCCTCTCACCCTCCTCCTACGCCCCCTTTAGAACCCGACCCCCCGAGCGACGGACAACACCGCGAACATGGCGAACCCGCTCGACACCGACGCCGGCTCGGAGCTCTTCACCTCTTACGAGGCTGAGTTCAAGGTCGTGCAGGCGGATCTGGAGCAGAAGCTCGACCAGATCCCGGAGCTGTCGGGCGAGCCGCGCAAGGCGGCCGTGTCCCAGGCGGAGAGGGCCCTCGAGGAGGCCGACGAGCTTGTATGTCCCCTGCCTTCCCATCCCCCTCCCCCCCGCCGCTCTCCCCGTCCGTCCGCCGGACGTCCCGCAGAGAGCGAAAACTAACACCGAAACAGCTCGGCCAAATGCGCCTCGAAAAGCAAAACATACCCTCCGCCTCCCGGCCCAAGATAAACCCCCGCCTCCGAACCTACGAGACAGCCGTCACAACCTCCAAGAACCGCCTCGCCTCCCTCTCCACCGACCGCGCCGCCCTCTTCGCGGGCCGCTACACGGACGACGACCCGTCATCCTCCGGGAACCCCTCCGACATACACCTCGCGCAGCGCCAGCAGCTCCTCACCTCCACCGACCGCCTCGACCGCTCCACGCAGCGCCTAAAGTCGAGCCAGGCGCTCGCGAACGAGACGGAGGCTATTGGCGCCGCGGCGCTGGCGGATCTGCATACGCAGAGGGAGACGATCATGCATACACAGGGGGTGCTGGGGCAGAGCGAGGGTTATGTTGATCGGAGCGTCAAGACGCTGAGGGGGATGGCTCGTAGGTACTGTACCTTTCCCCCCCTTCCCGCGCCGCGACGAGGCTTGAGCAGGAACCTAACAACATCACAGGATGGCTACGAACCGGGTAATCACCATCGCCATCATCACCATCCTCGTCCTTCTCATCATTGCCGTCATCTTCAGCAAGTTTAGATGAGCCACCCTTCCGCGAGCTGTTCGTTATCGTGCCTTGGATGCAAGCAAAGGCCGCATCTTCACCAGCCCATGCATACGTACCGCCTGCCTTACCGTTTATATCCTGTTCACTTGTTATGCTGGGATCCGACGGCGCTGGGGCGTTTTGACTCTTTATTGGCTGCGCTGTTTCACTTTGGTCTTGTAGACGTACCACTTTGTTATTATACTATCTTCGATTGAGTTCTTCTCTAATCATGAGTGCCTTACCGCATAGTTCGTCTACTGATCCGTTGATTACCCCTGTTCATGTCGCCCCGCACCAAATCATTTACCGGTCTCGTCCACATCAAACCATGTTTCGATTCCATCCGCAGCTCTGCTGCGACTCCGCTAGCTGTATACTTCGGGGAATGTCCATCGTAAGTATGCGAAGATAGAGTCAATATTCACAGCCCCCGTGCATCTCCCATCAATGCTGCACTGACGCGACGTCTCCCTTTAGAGGCATACCGCTCGCTGCGGGTCCACCAGGTCGTCAATGGGCGGGCAGTTTTCGCCCCGTTGCTCGGGAGTCGGAGCCGCGTGTCCCGACTTGCTGTCGCTTTCGCTCGCTGTTCCGACAGATGCGCGGAATGTGCTGGCATTGGCGATGGCCGGTGTCAGGGACGCTGCTGCGGCATGGCCACCGTATTGCGGCAGATATCCCTGCGCCGTCGTCGAGGTCACCTCACCGGGAAGGACGTTGCTACTTGGGCTCCCTTTCTTGAGCATGCTGTGCCACAGGCCGTTTCCCTTCCGACTGAAAAGTCCAGTTGTTAGCCAAGGTGCATGCACACACGTCATGACCCTCTGCCCCAAGTGAATGCTTCTTACCTGGATCGGTCGTCCGGCCTCCGAACCCTCACCGTCTTCGAGCTCTCCGAGACCTTTGGAGAAGTGTTAGACGTGCTACAAGCATTCTTCATGCAGCAAAGAAAAGGTCACTTACAGTGTCGTCGTCCTTCCGATTGACACACGCGGGTGGGCTGGCTACCAAACATGGGACGGACTTCGGAGTGGTGGCAGCATTCGCAACTGCCTTCACAGCATGCGAAGGCGAGCCATTCACAAATGGTTTTGGCTGACTCTGGGAAGAATCCTGCCGGCTTTCTCCTGCCGGGTTCATCGCCACGGTCTGGAAGCCCTTGGGTTCCAGGCGCAAAAGCCGGTTTCGTGCGGCTTCATTGGAGTCTCGGGAGTCATCGCCGGAGCTGACCGTGTGCTTCGAGGCGACGTGGTTATTATAGGGGTGGAAAGGAGGGGCCGCAGCCGCCGTCATGGGAAGACCCGAGAATCGCCTGAAGGGCTCACTGTCCGTGCTGCCAGACATCGGGAGGCCAGAGCCGGTGGAGAAGACGGCCCTGATGCCCTTCGAGGCGTTCACACCAGCCCGAGCCGCTGCCCCATCCTTCCGACCCTGGGAAAGATGATCCTTTCGGTTTTCGCCGTGCGAGATGGGTGGGTTGAAGAGCTCGCCGCTGGGCTTGAAATCCTGCTTCTCTGCCTTTGGATAATGAAGGCCCTCAAACTCCAGTTGTTTCGGCAGGGCATCCTTCAATGACTTGATCGACGCGCGGATCTCTTTGGCGAGGCCTTCCATGTGTTTCACGTCGATCTGATGGACATTGTACTGAAGCTGATCTTCGACTCTCTTCAGGTTGTGCTTCAAGGATTCGATGTGGCACTTGGTGATTTGGCTCGGCCGGATCGAGGAGATGGGGGGGTGGGCCGGTGCGCTAACGGGTGTGGTCGCGTGGGTTCCGTTGCTCTGAGCGGACTGCGCCTCCAGGTTCGGGTACAAATTAGCCTGCGCTGGAGCATGCCCCGGCGGGATTGACGCGCCTCCATAGTGCCCCGTGAGGCCAGGGTGGGCCATGAAGGGATGCAGGCCATATGGGTACGCCTGGACTCCCAGAGGAAGCATCCACTGTCCGTTGACAAAGTATGGTCGCGTCGGATCGAACTGGCCTGGAGGTGAGATGCGGACACCACCGGCCCCATCCAAGCCCTGCGTGTGAGACAATGGCTGGGAAGCGATGGGTTCCGATTGATTGGACACATGTCTGTTCATGGCAAATTGAGGAAGCGAGAATCCGCCGCCGAAGTTGAAGCTAAGGGGAATATGAGGGATTGGAAGCTGAGCATTGGCAAACATGCCGGCGGGGTATCCGGCGAAAGCAGCTGGGTATCCAAGTGGCAAGGGAACGGGGGTAGGAGCCTGAGCCGACTCCTGAGTTGCCGATGCGTTGGTTTGCATGTTCTGCTGGAGCTGGGCCTGGGTGGTCTCAGGAAGAGTCTCCTTCACATTCGGAGACTGAGGGCCCCTGGTGTTGGGGACAATTCTCCCGCCAGCAGTAACGCGGACATGGGTCGGAGAAACGACGGCCTTGTAGAACTTTTGGAACCCCTCGTCCTTCTGGGCTGCGAGGCCGGGAGGTGCTGAGAGCGGTTGCGGAGTTCCGAGCTCATGGCCGGCTCGCCCGCGATACTGCCACTCTGTGGCCTCAGGAAGCGCAACGACAACCTCTCTGGACTCGTCGGATGAGGTCCGTACGTTGTGGCGGTCGTGGTTGGCTTTCATAGTAGAGGGCTTGAGGATCTCGGCTGGCACGAAATGGGTTAGCCGGGCCTCCTGGACCAAGGCCAACCAGTTCACGGGCGGCTCACGAGTTCCAAAGCTCCGGAAAGCGAGTGGCACGCTGTTCTGCCTCAAGCAGAGAAGCTCCTCGACGCGGTAAACCATTTTACCGACAGATGCTAAAAGAGTTGATGGCGGCGAGGCGGAGGAGGGCGCGGAGGTTGATGTCCAGGAAACAAAATCATGGCGCTGCCCGTGAGATGGATGGTTTATCGAAGTCCGCGGGCGCAGTCAGTGCCTTCCGTTCTGAGTCGGAGTTGGTGAAGACAGACTGGGGCGGCAGGCACGACTCAACTGCGCGGGTAGGTGCGATGCTCTTCTCATCGAAAAATGGGAAAGAGCCCCGGTGTTATTCGCCTCCCTCATCGGATAAGTTGCAGGCTCCGAGTTCAACATGTGAAAGAACCTATTTATATGTATCTACGGATAAGTCACGGTTTCTCCAGCCGAGATGCAGCTAGAGACCCTTAACCACGACTTACGGCACCCGCATTTCTCCTCCGGTGACTTCCTCGTAACGACACTCGAGATGGCCATCGCCAAAGAATCCATGTGGGATCCACATCGGGGCTGACCTCACGCGACGAGGCAATAATCAAAGTCGTTCGTCGCATGAGGGCTTATACCACTATAAATGTCTCTCAGATCGACCGCCTCTTAAGTTAGACGCGGGAAACCTATCGATGAATACCCAATCGAGGTGCGGGCTCCGGTTGAACATGGGAAAAAACCTGTCAACAAGTATCCGAGTTGGGCAGATCGTACCTTTCGTCCAAAACGCAGACTTCGAGTCTGACATGGGGAAGAACCCATCGATGAGGATCTAGCGGAAAGGTCGCGGCTTTAGATGCGTGACGCCGGTACTGTCCACTCGTGGACGCCGCCTCTGCCAAAGGGACGGCTATAACGGTGACACCATCTCATCCCTTGCGCCGTAAAAATATGCGTCCCCAAAAGCCCCATAGTGTTTTATTTTCTTATGATACGCATATGAAATCGAGGATCGGCATCTTATCCCGTGTATTCTCGGGGGTTCCTTCCATCAGTGTCTCCCGAGTCAGGAAGTGTCACGGCTTACACGGAGACCGAAGAGGGCGCCACACCGCCTTCCCACAACGGGCTAGCGCTCCAAATCCGGCAGGCGGGGCATCAAGGGGGTGATGTGGCGCGGCCGGGCCACACAGCTCCCCATCAGACCCGCACCGGTGTTAACAGCGCACCTGGTGATGCAATTTGTCAACTCACCTCCAACCTCCAACTCACCGCCAGCACTCAACCTCGCGGGTTATACCTGCCTCGTCCGGCATATCCGCGCTTTCACATTGATCGTCCGTCGCCGGCTCTCAGAAACGCTTATTAGCTGCCCGAGCTACACACCACCCTCGAGGCAGCAAGCTCTACGCCCAATCGATGCCCGCGCCTCCCCGAAGCATGCGGTAGATCCTCACCAGCTCAAGCTCACCCATTCGAATCCCCCCCAAACAACAACCTCCTCGCCGGAGCCACCCACCGCCCACAATGTCCTTCACCAACACCCCCGTAACCCGCACCCTCGTCGCCTCCCTCGTCGGCACCTCCCTCGCCGCGACGCTCCTCGACGCGAAGCACTACTTCTACATCTTCGCCGACGCGCACCTCTGGCGGCACCACCAGCTTTGGCGCGCCCTGACGTACCAGCTGTGCTTCTCAAACTCGAGCGAGGTGCTGTTTGCGTGCGCGGCGCTGTACCAGATGAGGGTCGTCGAGCGGATGTGGGGGTCCCGGAAGTTTGCGGTTCGTCTCCTGGTGCTCTTCCCTTTTAAGGGAGATACTGTGGGGTGTGGGTGATGCTAACGTCTTTTAGTCCTTCCTGATAGTCACGTCGCTCTTCACGGCAGTTATACCCCCGCTCCTCATCTCGCTCCTCCAGCCCCTGACCTCCAACCTCTTCAACTACCTCCCCGCCGGCCCGACGCCCCTCATCTTCGCCCTCCTGGCGCAATACCACGCCATAATACCGCACACCTACCGCTACCACGTCGCCACGACCTCCTCCCCCACCTCCCCCTCCGCCGCCTCGGACTCCCCCTCGACGCTGACCCTCTCCGACAAGTCCCCCCGCTACCTCCTAGCCCTCCAGCTAGCCCTCTTCCAGCTCCCCGCCTCCCTCGTCACCGCGCCGCTGGGCTTCCTGCTGGGCTACTCATTCAGGTCCGACCTGCTGCCGCCGAGGCTGACGAGGTGGCGGCTGCCGGGGTGGCTCGTCGGCGCGGAGACGCAGAAGCGGTCTGCGGAGTTTGAGGGGCTGCGGAGGAGGCTGGAAGGGGAGGATGCGTCTGCTACTGCGAGTGGGAGGGACGGGGGCGAGGGTGAGAGTGGGGGTAACGTAGGGAGGAGGGGGGTTGGGAGGGGGATGCTGAATCAGTTTATGTGAGGGGCTACGGGGTTGCAGTGAGGTTCGCGTTGTTATAGTCGGGATTGTTTAGAGATTCTCAAGTATGCGCGGTGAGCGTAACGAATAGATGTATATGTATCATATTGCGCCTGGGGTGTGTGCCACAGCAGGCTCTGCGACTTGTCTAAAACGCCAACGGAGCAAGGCGGCCTTTGCGATGTAGTAGACTGGGCCGTGGGAGCGGGAGGCCCCGTGGAGGTGTGTCCGCTGCTACGTGCAAAGTCCCGCATAGCCCATGCCTCCTTCGGATCGGACATTCTCTCGCAGGGGATAGGAGGTCCTCTAGCAGAGGGGGAGGAGGGGCGAGTTCACGGGAAGGAAGGGCAGAGTCGACGGGGAGGGAAGAGGATAGAGCCTGTGGAAAGAGAGTAGTTGGGATCGTCGGGACGAGAGAGTAGAGTCGGCAGGGCGGAGGATAGTCGATAGGAAGGGCGGAGCAACGAACCACTTATCAAACTGGAATCCAATGTTGTTATCAAGCGGATGGTCAGCTCCCAAGGGGGGATCACTAACTGCATTTTCACTGTGGACGATGCATGGGACATATACACATACACAGACAGACAGATGTACCAACGCAACTGAAGCTTCAAATCCTTTCGGTATTCAGTATTCAGTATCAACGCAAAACAAACCAGCCTCCCTTCCCCCCCAACCCCATCAAGGCAAGACAACCCCCGCTTTCCCCTACTCCTCGTCAACACCCTCATGAGCAGACTCAACCAACAAGCCCTCATTCTCAGCAATCCCCCAAAAAGATGAGTAACATATGTGGTGAGTGTATGGAAGTGCGTGTATGTCTGCCATCTCCTTCACGCCAAATTACACCATTTGTAAAAAGAGCAAGAAAAAAAAAGACGGTAAAAAGAAAACAACGCATTTTGAATATCAAGGATATTTCCCCCCAAAGCCAAGTCTATACCTAACTCCATAATTCCAAGTCCCAAGTAATCAATCCAGAAATGCTGCAAACACAAAAGAAAAGACGAGACAGGAATAAGATGAGAGGATGCGGTGAGGTGAGATGCGGTGAGGTGAGCCGAGGACGAAACGGGACGCCGCGTCTCGGGAGGATATTAGGTGTGTAGGACGGACACGTAGCACCGCACCCCGGACCTTGGATGCAGACGGCTCTCTGGGTGACCTGCCGTGGGCGGTACCGTGCCCAAAGTATGCCGACCGCTGCTGAGCTCGAGCCGGCTCAAGCAAGCGCGTACTCCATCGAGTCATCCTGCAGATACAGCATCCTCGACCAAACCCTCCAGTGCAGAATCCCAAGATGCGCAAGCCGACTCGCCATACCCGCGATCCCCTCATCCTCCCTCGCCTCCACACCCTCCCCCCTCTCCTCCCATGCGTGCCTCCCCCCCGCACGCTCCCCCGTCGCGATGCTATAAAGCGTCAACCCCGAGAGCCCCCTGAACCGCTTCACCCGCCGCTCCAGCTCACCCACGAACTTCTCAAAAAAGTACTCCTCCAGCTCGCGGTACCGTGGCGAGTGCACGTCGGCGACGAGCGACGTGATGTTGCCCTCGATGATGGGCAGCGCGTGCCGCGGCGCGTTGGCGTACCGGAAGACCTGGAGCGCCATGGCGGGCGCGACGGCCCTCCAGCGGTCCGCGGGCTTGGCCGTGTGAGGCGCCGTGTGCAGGATAGCCTTGAGGGAGTCGTACAGCTCCTGCGCTTTCAGCTCCCTCTCGGCGTCGGACGCGTGGGACGGCATGACGAAGGAGGACCGCGGCGACGCGCTCGCGGACCCCGCCGCGCTCATGACGAGGCTCGACGGCCGCGACGACGCCAGGGACGCCGAGCCGCTGAACACCGAGTCGGGCGTCCCCGGTCTCCCCTGTTCGCCTAGGCCCTGCAGCGACGCTAGCATCCCCCCGTAGCCCTCCATGTCCTCGTACGCCTTCATGCAGATCTCGAGGTTGATGATGTCCATCATGTCGGACCTGAGCCTGTGAATGCGCTCCGCGTCGAACTCGAGCGTGTTCGGCAGCGTCGAATCTTCGGCTGACGGCAGCACGAGCCGCGAGAGCGCCTCGAAGAAGACGGTCGCGTCCCCAAAGGCCTGCGTCTTGGCGGGGACCTCGAGGAGCGAAGAGTACCGCCGGCAGGCCTCCCTGTACCATAGCTTCGAGGGCCGGACGTCCATCTTCAAGTGCGCAATCTTCTTGTAAAAGTACCGCTGCTCGAAATGCGCCGTATCCTCGATAAGAAGGGGCCGCAGGCAGCGGATCTGGTGGTTCGCCACGTCCAGCTTCATGGCCTCTAGGACACTCAGCAGGCTCCTCATGCCCCTGACGAGCTCGCCCATGTCGTTGTTCCGGTTCCCGTAGCTCAGCTGGTTGTACATCTCGTCGACGTTGTCGTCGCGCATGGGCGCGCAGTGGCACTTAAGGACCGACGACAGCCACGACGCCAGCTTCTCCAGGTCAGCAACGCCCCTATTGAACTGCTGCATGAGAAGGTTAACGTTGAAGCCCTCGTCGAGATACGCGCGGTCGCGCTGCGGCACTAGGGTCTGCATGATGCCCTTGACCGCCTCGAGCAGGGTCGGCAGGCACCAGTCGGAGCCATCGCCGTACTTGAGGTAGAAGGTGTCGCGGTCAACGACAAATTCGGTCAGCTGCTCCTCCAGCGCGTTCCAGAATTGATTCGACCGGTCCTGCTTCCTGCGGCCCTTCTCCCCCTCTAGGTTCGGCCTGAAGTGGAGGTCCGCGTCGAAGTTGATGTCGTGTCGGAGCTTCGGGTTGTGGATGATCTTGCTGACGTCGAGTTCGCTCAGCGACTTCTTGGTCACGGGCGGTTCTAGGGATCCCGCTTTGTACTGGTAGTAAGATGTGCAGGCCTCGGAGATGTCGCCGGCAGGCGTCGAGGCATTGGACGAGTAGGCGGACGGGTACGGATGTGCCAGGCGCGCCGACTCGGGGGTGCTAGACGACGAGGCGCGGAGTTCCTCGAGCTGGCGGGGCGACAGGCGCGAGTTTTGTGTGTACTGGGCCTGGCTCTCATCCTGCTGCTGGTTCATGTTATTCTCGGCCTCGTCCTGCATCGGCTCGTTCTGAGAGTTGGCCATGGGCGGAGAGCCGCCCACGGCTCCACCGCCGGAGCCCTGCTCGCTCGTCATGGCGGATCGGGTGTCTGTTCGTGGCGTACAGACAGTGGTCTAGTCCTTGGCAAACCAAGTTCCGGATTCCGAGATAGTCTGCGCGCTCGAGTTCGTATTCGTAGATGAGAGGCGGTGTTGTTGGGTCGGTCGATTGGATGAAGGCTGAGACCGTGGCAAAAGAGAGACAGGCGGCGAAAGAAGGCTGGCCGGTGTTACCTGAAAGGGGGCCCGGGTTAGTTCACGTATATAAGCCGGGGTCTCGGCGCCAATGTTGTTGGTCGCAAGAGGCAGCCCTGCAAACACGGGGCAGGGAGCGAGAGTGAGACGACGGGGTCTCGTGAAGCGGGTAAGTGCAGGGCACTTGCCGCGGGCCACTGGTGTGATTCGAGAGGGCGGGTGGGGGGAGACCCGAGGGAAAACAGGACGTTTGTGTGCGCATGTAAGAGAGCCAAAGGGGAAGGAAGCCTTACTCAAGGGGAAGGACTACCTGGTCAATATGGGCAGTGGCATATGCGCGCGGGCTTGGGGCCGAGTCGAGCCACGAGGCGTAGGGTGTTTGCAGGTTGCTCTGGGAGAGGAGAGAGTGGTGAGAAGGGGGAACCAGGGAAGGGAGCAGAGCGGGAAGGTGAGAGGGAAATGAGACTGCGAGGCTAAAGGAGACGATCCCGCCATAAAAGCAAGTGGCTGTGGAGAATTCGGAGCGTGTGTGTGCGTGGATATCTGAGAACCAATGGCCCCCGAAATGCGAGACGAAGGCAAGGGCCTACTGGGGGAGAGAATGCGGCGTGAATCCGAGGAGCCAGTCTCCGCCAAGGGAGCGGTGGCCCTTTGCATTGGGGCGCGAGGGGGGAGTGCAGAGCGAGAGGGCAGGCCTTACCAGTGTGCCCGGATGGAGCTTCCAGGAGATTGCAGTGCGTCTGCTGCAATGCGTGGCGTTATGCCTTTTCCGTCTCAGTCCCACGCGCCAGACGGGTCCGGGATTCTCGCGGCGGACGCTGCGAATGGAAGGCGGGCGCCCGTATATAACGACCTGGTTGGTTATAGTGGCAAGCCCGATTCGGCGCGGATCGTTGAGCCGTCGGTCGTCCTGGCTTCACTTCCTTGGAGCGGGTTGCGTTGCAGCTGTCCGGTCGGTGGCGGTGGCGGTGGGGAACCCAATGTGAAGGAACGACGAGTGTGATGTGAAGGAGAGGCAAGGAGCGAAAAATAAGGAACGGAGCAGGAAAAGTAAGGGAAAGAGGCAAGGAGAGGATCGCGACTGTACGAGTCGGAAAAAAGCGAAGGTGATATTCCTGGTAATGTTTGTAGAAAAGGAGTGTGGGAAAGAGCGAAGGAACGGAACGACACACTCTGTGTAAAGCGAGGGGAGGCGGAAGGAGGGACGGGCAGGGGATGAAGAGAGATCGTCGAGCCCGGGGTCCGGCAGGGGCGACTGAGGGAAAGAAAATGGCCCAGGGAAACCGCGCTGTGACCACCGCCGCCGGGGCCATTAGGTTGTCGCGAAACGCCCGTGTGAGGATGGCTACCGAGTACAAGTAGGGGTACCTCGGTACCGCAGGTCACGGATCTTCACGGCAACACGGCGCTGGAGATTGGAGCTGGGCCTGAAAGTCGACTTGGCGGGATGGGAATGGGCCACGGCCAGAGGCCCCGCCTCGAGCGAGCTGAGGAACCAGGAACCACCCTCGTGGCGTCGAGATTTAGCGCTGCGCATGGGGGCCATTCCCGACTGAGTTTATGGGGTTGTCTTGGCGGGATCAGAAATTTGGGGGCCCAAGACGAAGGTGGGCTCCGTAATTGGCGGCGTATCAGTACCGGCGACCCCAACTCCCGCTCACAGCGCCCTCGGGGTCACTGGTCACTGGCCACAATCCCACACAGCGGCCGTGTCAGCTCGGGCGGGACGCAATGTTACGGAACCGCCTCACCGTTTAATTTAGGCGTCCCCTGCGCCGGTGCATGCTTTTTGCTAATGTCGCCGGCATTATTCCTCAGGACCGCCTGCAGGGAATGTCCCTGATCGACCCGGATCCAAGACGGAGGTTCTGCCCGCGCGAGACGGGTGGGTTCGTCGTCCCACTTGGAGTTCCCCTCGTATTTTGCTTGCCCCCTTTCCCGCCGCGTCCGTAATTACCACTGCTGCTGCGCGCCGTCTGGCCCCCTGCTCGGCAAGGGATGCGATGAGGCGACGGCCGGAACGGGCAATTTCGCCTCCATACCGTGGGTGCGATTCGCCTCGTCAGCTATCCTCTCCGCGGCAGAAACGTGTTAATGCCAGGTTGACCATGCCCCAACACACCCCGAACCCCAACTTGGAGTAGATGTACAGTGCATCTCACGACCCAATTCCAGCCTCCCTCCTGTGGGCATTACTACTCCAATTACTCGGGGAATCCCAGAAGCAGCGGGGCCCCGCAGCCACTGCCGCCTCGCCTCATCGACGCCGCAGCTGCACGAAATCGCCGAGAGACAGCATATACTCCCAAGGTTTCAAGATCCAAAATAAACATCCCACCGAGACCAGCTTGAGACTTTTCCCTGGCGGCAGTGTGGGGGTCTCTTTTCGGGGCGGTGGCGGCCCGACGGGTCCCACGCCTCGTTGAATTCACCTGCGAAGGCTTCCTTGCGTGTAAGCGAAAGGCGAAATCGCCGCCGTAAAGAACTCGGGCATTCCGTCCACCTGTTTTATGATTGCTCGCGAGCACTTGGAGATGCGGGAAACGCCTCCCTTGCCGTTGACCCCAATAACACGAGACCCGCCTCTCCAACCTCTCCACGACCGCGCAGTGATGTGCGCCGGCTAGCCCCGTTCGGGGGCGCGCGTCTTGCCACCGGGGAGAGGGGCGGGGGCGAACTGGATCATGCCAATGTCATGCACGCGACCTGCTTGTTTACGATGGCTGGGCGGGTGTCGGGCTGCAACCTCGCCTTCGTAAAATGGCATCTTGGCCGCTGTGGGGGGAGGATGTGCCTCCTAATCCCGCCCGCCCCGTCGGGGAGGATGATATCATCTGCAAGTCTAGGAAGTCGGTCCGGCGCTACTATTCATACTTTTGGCGCGGCCCCGCACCTGCACAGACGTTCCAGACCGCGACCATCATCACGGCAAGCCCGCGCCACACGTCCACCAGTATAATATACGTACAAGTAATTGCGCAAACGCCCCCAAGCGGCATCGCCGAGGTCTCGGGGCCCGAGAGGAGAGGTTTTGCGTGGGCGGACGATCGTCAGACGTTCCTCCATGCGGAGGCTGCGCCGGCCTCGTTTTGGAAGACGCCGTGACGTCGTAGCAGGATTGGGGCGTGTGCTTCCGGGGCGGAGGCCGGGGCCCGGGATAGGTTCTATTCTCGGCGGTGGGAATTACAGGGGCCCACGGCCACGGCAACGGAGGCAAGATTTGTCTCCGAGCATTAACGGGACGAACTCCCCGTCCCGTCTGAATCCGTCCGAAGCCATCCAGAGGGTCCTCTAGCCAGGACCCCGCCGATGAGAGAACAAGGTTTGATCGCGACTCATCCCGCGGGCCAACGAGATGAAAAGAACGGGATTAAGAAGAAAAAAAATTGGAGTCGCGGCGGTACCCCTGGAAAGGGGGATCGCCCGAGATCAATGCGGCGCCATCTAGAAGCTTTCTGGATCGACGCGGGGGGTATCACGTACAAGCGCACGGCCTCTTCACTTCGGAGCGTCGGGGCCAATTGCAAAGAGGTATAACCCCCGGCCGGTTTCATGGGGCGGGATGCTCAGGCTCTGGAAGTGGAATGATTCTAGCGCATGGGGATGGGCTTCCAGCATCCTCTCACTAGTACAGTACAGGCGTCGCAATTACATCGCCGGGGAGCGGAGCGCCAATCACCACCATAAAGCCAGGGATGCCGAGATGGCGATGGCGTGAGACTCGTCTCACTCGCGTTACCAGCCTTCGCCTTCGCATCCCGATCCGGGACGACAACTCGCCAACTCGCCTTTGCGTCCCCACTCTCACGGAATACCCCCCTCTTTCTCCACATGATTATTGAAGTTGATCCTCCCTTTCCAAGCCCCAATCTTCCTTTTTCACCGTGGAGAAAACAAGCCCGACTTCCAAGAGCCCATCCTGGAGGCTAAATGAAGCGTCTACCGAGTAGCGCCGTCCCGGAACCCGCCCCGTCGGTAATGACCGGGCCAGGGGTAACGGGCTTGGATTGGGCGAAGAGCCCCGCTACGGGCCCGCTGGCGAGCAGGGGGGAGAGCTTCACTGGGTCGCGCCACGCGACTTGTACCGAGGTGCTGTGTTCATGTTCGAGCCAGCCTCACAAATTGGATTGGGTATTCCGCTCGCTCCTCCCCCGGGCCTCCAGGCCCCCAACCTCGCAATCTCGTCTGCCCCGATCGTCCGGGATCCCCCAGGTCATCCACGATCCGCCGGGCAGCGAACATCCCCGTCCTATGACGTGTTGGAACGGGAGCCAACATTGTCTAGTGCTGAACCAGCTCCCCCATTCTCCATTTTCTCGAGTTCTTTTTCTAAACCCTCTTTACCTCGGCCTGAAACCTGACGTACATACATACCTTCCCAACCTTGACCCCGTTCCTGATCCGGGAAATCCGATTCCCGTTCCTGGTGGCGTCAAGATGCGCTCCCCAAGTGGGCCGCAATCTCCAAAAAAGGGAAGAAAAAAAAAGTCGGGACGGAATGCCGCGCCGGGAGTCGCCCTCTCGGTGACCCTCTAGTGCCTCACCGAGCCACACCAGCTGCGGTGGGTGGGGCCCTCCTGTACAAGTAACATGACGGGCGCGACAGATCGTCATCGCGGCTAAGCCCGACTTCTTTTTTTACTTTACTTTTTTTTTTTTTTTCCCTTTTCGGAAACTCGACGATCTCCTTTTTAGCTCTTTGATGCAATTTCCCCCACCTAGCTACATGCCCCGAGCCATCGACCCGTGTAGGAAGTCCAGAAGGGAAACAAAGGCCACCCGCCCGACTTACACGTCCCGTCGGGCCCCAGGCGGTGGCGACACGAGAGTTCCACAGCGGGGCGGGCGTGGTCACGAGGACAGCCCGCCGACCTGCCGGGGGCCACCCGGGTTGGCGAGGCGAGGATGGCGATGGATGCTGGGTTTCTGGGCAGAAGGTGAGGGGGTGGCGAGAGTCGGTGCGGGGATGGATGGGATTGCATCGGGGTGCATCGGCATCCGGCGTCAGGAAGTCAGGTAGGCACGTCCTGAACCTGGCTGGCCGTCGGGTCGGGATGGTGCTGCGCTCGTTGGGCAACACGGACACTTGGGGCTTGCGCTCCGCTGCGCAGGGGGGAGGACCGCTGGATCCCCATTCGTTTTCGCAGGGCTGGCTTACGGCCTTTTGCACTTGTTTGCCCGATATCCCGACTGGGATCGGACTCCCCTGGCCCCGAGGCGGGCAGACTCAGTATGTACAAGGAGACTCCGTCGGCACGCGAGCGCCTCGCCTTGGCGGCAACGCACGATGCCGCAGGGCCTCTCGACTTACACCCCATCTCCCCACCCCAGTCTTCAATCTTCAATCTCTCCCTCGCCCGCCCCGCATAAGAAAATTCCCCAGGGCTTGTAATCCACATCACAAGCAAAACACCGATCGAGTCCCACGGCCCTCACATGCCCACTCCGCCCCTACCGAGGGATAGGGATCTCCAAGTCTTCCCCCATGCCGTCCGCCGTGCTCGCCTTCCGCTTTGACTCTCCTGCATCCGGGGGGCGGGGGTCTCTCGGGTTGCGGCATGCTGGTGCTTGGGTCCTGTGGATGGAGTGTGGGTGCTGTGTGGTGAGGCCACCCGGCTCTCGCGGCGAGGTGTCAGTGCTGTGTCCTGGGGCACTCATCATTCGCTACATGTCCGTCTATATTCAAGGGGATAGGCACCCGTGTAAAGAGGCCGGCTCGTATCCCACCGTTTGTCCTTGTACCCGTGCTAATCCCTCCCACCGCTTCCGCCTCGCCCCGGCATGGGCTTGTTTCCGTAGCAGAGATATCAACGGCCGTATAATATCAGACAGTGCCCTACGCGGGTACCACTAACACGATGTGTCCTCCCAAGACCAGTATCCGGTGGGCGATACAAAGACGGCCGGGATGTCCAGCGACCTGTCAGAATAACAGAGCGAGCAGCTGAGCCACCAGAGCAGAACCGGTGAGGAACACCGTCACCATCGCCAACACAACTAATACAAGCAACCGAGGCAGGGCACTTCCCGTCTGAACCGCCGCCTCCCAGCATCCCAGAATACACGCTCCCCCATAGGTAAGGACACAGACACCCTGGATAGGCAAAGATACGGATACCGCGCCGTGGCGCGGCGACGCGCAGTCACCCCCTGCTTCCCCGTCGCTAAATCTCACCGAGCTGCCGGGAGCCGCGTGACGCGAGGGTCCGGGGAGGCTATTGGGCGGCTCCTGATCCGCGGACCCGGATGTGTCTGTTTTTCACCTGATTCTTCCGCCCCGTAGGCAAGGAATTCTGGGGGCCAAGGATTGAGCGGGGGTTGGGGACGGGATGATATCCGAAGGCGGATCTGCTCGATTCCCCCCCGTCCGGGATCCACGGAAAAAAATAGAGGTTGGAGAAAGGATATCCGTTTCGGAAATTCTTGCATCATGTCGCAGTGGGAATATCGGTGGCTCGGGTGGGTTTGTCCCGGTGGTTTGCCCTGGTTCACTGGCGGACTTACACGGGGCTGGGGGGTTTCGTGGTTATCATGCCCCGAGGTGTCTCACTCCCCGCCTCCTCGGTGCATGTTCCTCACTCTTTCTCGTGGCATGACGTCTGTGGTGAACCCAACCTCGCATGCCTTGACTTTTTCGAATACACCGATTCGCTCTTCCATTGACGGTCGGTCCCCACCACCGGTCTACTCCTTGGAGCCAGGCGGCCCCTTTTCACGAACTAAGCGACCCCAGCCCCAGCCTCAAGATAATTCCGTAATCGTCACCCGGGCTCCCTTTCATAATGAATGTGGAAGCGAGGGGTCCTCGGGTCACAGCCAGCCATCCACGAGAGCACCGCTCCCCTCCCGGTGTAGCAAACGCCACCGAGAATCAAGCTCCACGGGGTCCCATGTGCGACCGGCTCGCTAAATGGGGACACCGGCTACCCTTCTTTCCCGGAGAAGCTGTGGGATGGTTACACACCGCTGGCCAAGGCTTTCCCAGTCTGCTTTTTCTGGATCCGGGGTTGGCTCACCGGTGCAGTCGGGGATCCGTGGCTGTCCAATAATCACGGGTACGTGTTCTTGGAATCACATTCTGCTTTTACTCTCCGCTTCCCGCGGGAAATATTCACAGGGCTGGATAACCCCTGACGAAACCTGGACCCTGTCGGAAGGATCCAGCGCATGCATTTGTTTGCCGCCTCGCATGACGCCCGCGGAAAACAACCCCCTAGTCCCAACCAACGCGACAGCGAAGACCCGCCGAGGCGTGCAGCAAACAACATGTCGCCATACCCGCTTCCCCTTCCGCCGGTGGACCACGTGCGAGGTCCCCTCATCCCTCCCCTTCCTCCCGTGCCTCCCGGGTTCTTCCCGCCCAGCGCAAAAGTTCCGTTGGTTCGGGCTCACACCGGGCATCGTACTTGAGCTCACCTCCCCTAGAACAGAGCTAACCACCAATCCAGTAAGCTAATAATCTAGTATCTCTGCATTCCTCGGTGCTCCGTGTTCTAGAGGACGAAGACGCGGGGGAGCGGAAGACGGGGGTTCCGCATATAGTGAGGGACGCTGCCGTGCCACCGGAATCTCTTACGGGATTTGTGGTGGTACCTAGCGAGGGAGGCGACGGGAGTGGGCGCCGAGCCCGTGTCTTCCCGCGTGGTTGCCTCTTGTCGATTGGTCTGCGTCCGGGCGTTTACTCGTGGATTGGAGTACGTCTTACACCGGGGGCTTGGAGGATACCGTGCCACGGGATATAGCATGGCCAGCGCAAAGCCCCTGACGCCCCCGATCAAACGCCAGCAGATTGCGATAAACAATGGAAAAGAGACTCCTCTCCGTGCCCGGAAACAGGCCCGTTGGCCTCCTTATCCCGGTCTTGCGCAGGATACCGCCGCCTGCTCGCATCGCCCCGGCGTATTGTTTACCTCTCGTCGTCCTTCCCAATCCCCCTTCCTACCTCGCATGTGCGTCCCCCATGCAGTCCACCTCAAAGAATCCAGCGTCACTGGCGACTCCCGCCCGGGCGAGTAAGACCCCGCCCAATAAAGGGAAGCGGCATGCGCTTCGATGTACAGGCCCGACGTGCATACCAAGGGTAAGGGGCAGCAAGTGCCTTGGAAGCGACTTCACCCCGTAGTCCCTCCTCTCTATTCGTTTACAATAAGGGGCGAGGTGGCAATGGCGTCCCGCCAAAAGTCCCGTGAGCAACCGCGTGGCCAACCGCCGCCGCCGTAGCCCGGGGCCGAGGGGATTCCACGCCCACCGACTGCCGGGACCCGCGAGTCCCTCCCGTCTTATGTTAGATTGAAAGCCACGATCGGTCTGGGGGGACGGGGTGTCTCGGTTGGCGAGACGTGTCTTGCCTTATCGCTCCGAGGCACGTCTTGCGGTGGTCAGTTGGGGACTAGGATGCATGCGGTGAGGGGTGAGGGTTAGCAAGGGAACGGGGGGAAGGGACTCGGGGAGTTGACACACCGAGGTGTCTCAGCCCTGGACCGGGAGAGAGAGAGAGTTTTTGTTGTTGAATCCGCAGGGTTCATGGGCCTTCCCTGTTCGTCTCGGTGTACGAGTCAGGGAGGCTCAGGTCGCGGTCTCGCTTATAAACAATACTCGCGGAGACAAACCGGGAAGCAGGGACAGGCCAGAATGCGGCCCAACACCGGGGTATCGGCGGCGGCCCAAATCACTGGCCCTGCCAGCGACCTGCCGCTTGATGAGAAGGCCATCCCCGGAATCAGCTCCTGTAAGTTCGGACGCATTTGTCACTAGAGAGTTGGCTTGCGGCAAGGCCGGATGCGGGCGTCTCACCGTGCCTTCATCGATCTACAAGGGAATTTCACAGCCAGAGTAAGCATGACGTCTATAAGTATCCCGAGACTAAGAAGAGAGCTCGTAGGAGCCAAGGACCAAACAAGAGGTAGCACCGGCGTCCGTTTCGATTCACACCTCCAGCTGTCTCCTAAACCGTAATCTTCGCATCCGCCTTCGCGGGCCTCTCCCCGAAAATCGTACTCCCTACCCTAACCTCGTCGCTCCCCAGCGCAACGGCCCCCTCAAAGTCCTCGCTCATCCCCATACTCAACTCGAGCCTCCCCTCCTCGAGCCCCAGCTCCTTACTCACAGCATCCCGCACCTCCCTGAGCGCCACGAAGTCCTCGTTCTCGTTCTCCGACGTCGTGGCCCTGCTCCGCGCAATGGCCCCGATGGTCATCAGGCCTAGGAGGTGCAGGTTCGGGCACGTGTCCAGGATGGCGCGGCAGAGGGCCGCGGTCTCGGGGCCTGGCTGGCAGCCTGACTTGGCCTCCTCGCCGGAGGTGTTGACCTGGACGTGGACGTTGAGCTTTGGGGTGGAGGGTTCGGAGGCGAGGAGGTCGCCGCGGGACTTGTTTAGGAGCTGGGCTTTCTTGAGGGTGTCGACGCTGGAGACGCAGAAGAGGTTTGGGACGCGGCCGAGGGGTTTGCAGTGGCCTGGGGGGGTCAGTTGATGGTCCTCACGAGGCTACCCTGTTCTGAAGAGTGAGGGCCCGAGGGGGGAGAGTAGGGACGCTGCTCACCGGATTGGAGGCCACCGATAAAGTGCCACTGGATGGACCTCGGCAGCAGCTCCGCCTTCTGGGTCAGCTCCTGCTGGTAGTTCTCGCCAAAATGCGCCTGCGAGGCCTGGTGAAGAGCCAGGATATCATTCGCCGGCTTCAGCTTTGACACGGCGACGAGCCGGACCTGGAACCACGGTTAGGACGGGGCGTCCGAGAACACGGGAAAGCAACATGGCCGTACATCTCTGCCCTTGGCGGCCGCGGCGATCCTCCCGCTGACGGCCTGGAGCTGGGAGACCAGCGTCTTTGCTCGGGTGGGGTCTATCCTCATCTCCGTTCCTGTGTCAGACATTGCGGCGCTCGTGGTGAGCTATCGGGCCATGCGCCGTAGATCGGCCGGACTGAGACGAAATGGCGAGGTGGTTGTCCTGGTGGATGTGAGCAGATGTCCTCCAACACCCCCTACGCAAAGGGAAGCCGTGTCCACTCACTATACAGAACCAGCTCCGTTCCGAGATGAAAGATTACCTGCTCTCCGTGAGAATCAATGACATGCCTGAGGAGCTCATCGCAGCAGGACCTCGGATTGCTCTCTGGTGGGCCTGATGCCCCGCAGGATATCGGACTAGACGGTAACGCTATATCACACACACCACTCTAACGCGACATCCACCGCCCATTACGTATGCGCTGCATTTGGCTCGATAAATTCTGGAGCTGCTTCCAGATGCGACGAACCACGTCGCGCTTTGGATAGGGGGCAGTGAAGCCTCCGTTGGCCACCGAAACGCCCACCCAACCGCGCGCCGTCACTCTCGCTTCACCGGCGCATCTCATGTCGTAATCTCACACTCATCCAACGCTCTCTTCACCCCCCATCGACCGCACCCCGGGTGCCGCGACCCTCGTCCCTGAGACCCTGCATCGCAAAAAAATAAAAGTCCCGCAGCCATGCCGAAAGTGCTCGGGCTCTGCGGGCGCGCCCTCCCGCGCCTCGGCACGCGCCGCATCTCCTTCATCCTCATCGCCATCTCGCTCCTCGCCGTCTTCTCCCTCGTCTTCACCCTCCCCGGCGGGCTCCCCGACGGGCCCAGCCTCTCGCGCTACGCCGACCACAAGTTCAACGTGCCGCTCCCGGACCTCAAGAAGATCAAGAACCCCTTCTCGCGCGACGGCGCCCTCAACCCCTTCCGCCAGCCCTCGCACCCGCCGCCGCGCCAGAAGAACGACACCTTCGAGGAGTCGTCGTGGTGGGCCGACTGGAAGTGGCTCGTGCCCTACTCGTCGTCGCTCACGCTCGACGAGGACCGCTCGCTGCTGCCGCCCCTCGCCGAGCGCCCGCCCGTGTACTGCTACTACGACGACACAGTTAAGCGGGACGCCGCGACCAAGGATGCTGAGAGCGAGCTGCTGCTGACGTGGAGGATGGCGTGGTGGGCCAAGGGCTTCCGGCCCATCATCCTGAGCGCCGCCGAGGCCATGAACAACCCGCAGTACGACGCTCTGCAGCGCGTCGAGGTCGACCCCGTCGTCAAGACCGACGTGATGCGATGGCTGGCGTTCGAGAACATGGGCGGCGGCCTCATGTCGCACTACACGCTGATACCAATGGGCCCCTACGAGGACCCGCTGCTGAGCTTCCTCCGGCGCGGGGAGTACCCCACCCTGACCAAGTGGCAGGACCTGGGCACCGGCTTCTTCGTGGGGTCGCAGGATCTCGTCGCGGGGGTCACCGAGACCATCTTCAAGGAGGAGGACCAGCTGAAGAAGGCGCACGACGTGTTCACGCTCATGGGCGAGTCAACGTTCTACACCGAGGCGTCGCCGCCCAAGGCTCTGGCGTACTACGACACTGCTAGGATCGAGGCGGACTACCCCAAGGTCGCCGAGGAGATTTCCGCGAACCGCCCGCAGGGCCTGCACACGCTGAACAGGCTCATGAACGCGCACCTCCACCTCGTGTGGCAGAACGTCTTCAGCGACGGCGTCGCCGTGCTGAAGCCCCACGCCAAGCACACGACGCCCCTCGTCGCCGACGCCTGGGAGCTCGCGCACCTCCTCGCCGAGTGCCCGGACTCGCCCGCCCCGGAGTCCTGCCCGCCCAACTACCCCACCTGCTCGCGCTGCGAGCCGGGGCGCTTCAAGATCTCGACGCCGGAGCAGTACAGCAACGCGACGACGCTCTTCACGATCGGGACGGTGCCGCACCCGTACACGCTCGCCACGCTGAGCAACATGCGCGACAGCATCGACGTGGCGTGGATCCGCCGCAAGATGTCGCGCGACCCGTGGGTCAACGCCGTGATGACGGACACGCCGGGCGCGGAGACGGGCGGCGGCTCGCACGTCACGCGGGTCAAGGCCGCCATCGCGGGGGACCCGTCGAGCCCCGCGCACTCGATCTGGCTGACGGCCGAGAAGGAGCCGCCGGCGGACCTGCACTGGTACTTTGGCTTCACGCTCCCGGCGAACTCTACGACGTTGGAGAAAGAGGCCGAAAAGGGGGACGGAACGGACGCGGAGGCGGAGAGGGAGCGGGATATCCTCAGCAAGGCGCTGCGGGTTGGCGCGTCGAGCGAGGAGGGGGAGGTCAAGGTGCGGGAGGCGGTCGAGGCGTGGAACCTCGCGGACGTGGAGGCGTGGAAGTTTGCGAGGGCGTTTTTGGCGCGGAGGACGGTGGAGAGGATGGAGTGGGAGGATGAGGAGAGGAGGTATATCGACGGGGCGGGGTCGGAGGATGGGCGGCACCGGTGGAACCGGTGGATGGATAAGATTGGGGATAGGCTTGTGAGATGAAATGTGTGAGCTGAGAGTTATTTTGTACAATTTGTAGATTTTGGTGGGATATATACTGGAATGGTGCAGAGGCGTTAGATTTGAATACTGTTTGTTCGAGTAGGCCTCGGCCATCCTCTCCCTGACACCACCTGCATTCAGAAACATGACATCAAGGGCCGCAAAGGCTAACAAACGAAGAAATGCTATGCACATCAAGCTACCGCTATCTCATGCGGAAAAAAAAAACTAAAAAAAAAACTACATAATCCAAGCTTTTCCACAAGCCGCAGATGTTGAATCCGCGGCACACGGGTGACTGCCTAGTTGGTGTCGCCGCCCATCTCGCCCGCCAGTTCCCGGGACGTCACGCCGCGCCTCTTCACTCCGGCCTTCAAGTCCCCGTTCGCCCCGTTGGCGCCGTTGGCGGGGGAGGCGCCGAGGTAGCACCTCAGCGCGGCGCGCGCAGCGGCCGCCGCGTCGTCGGCGTGCTGGACCGCCGAGCTCAGCGCCTCGGCCGTCTCGTCCGCCGCCTTGGCGCCGTTGGTGCCGTTGGCGCTGCTGACGCCGTTGGTGCCGTTCGCCCCGTTGGTGGGGGCCGGGTTGTCGCGGCGCTCGATGAGCTCCCGGATGTGCGCGTTGATCCAGAGGCCCTCGAGCTGGGAGGGGGCCATGTCGCGGGCGCCGGCGATGGTGCGGCGGCAGGTGGGGGTGCCGCAGAGGCAGGTGAAGGGCTGGGCCATGTGCCATTCTGTCGAGGGGTAGAAGAACTGTTTTTGGGGGGAGTGGGTTTCACGTCCTCGATGAGCCTTGTTTTCTAGGTTGTGTATGAGGGGGGGGTGGGGGGAGGTTATAGGAAGTGTGGAAGGGTGGTTAGGAAGGAAAGGGGGAGCGGTAAGGGGAAAAGGGAGGGGAGGGACACACGCTTAGTTCGTCGCCTTTCTTGAGGCCCTTGGGTCCTACGATGACGTTTAGGCTCGAGGTGTCGAAGATCTAGGGCAAAGTCCGTCAGCGCATCCTGGTTTCCCGTACATCCACGATCCCCGTCCAACAGTCCCAAGACGGAGCTATGACATGACACCCCTCGGAGGGTGTGTTACACGGCACCAGTCCCACGTAGATTGATAACAACCCCTGTCTCCCCCCCCCACCACATCTACCCCTCGATCCAAGGCAACATCCCTCACCCCGCCACGTCCTGGGGCGCAAAAACTTACAAGCGACGGCTCGCACGAGTGGTTAATATACAACAAGTCACTGTTCAGGTTCAGGTGGCTGTCCACCCCCATCTGCACCGTCGCGTACGTCGCCGAGTCGGCGGGGGTGCAGGGCGGGAATGAGAGCTTCGAGAAGACGGCGAAGGGGGGGAAGTCGGCGAGGGCGACGCTCTTGGAGGTGAAGGCCGCGGCGTTGGCGATGATCTCGAGGCGGTCCGGGTGGGAGGGCTGGACCCAGTGGGGCTTTATGGGTTCCATTGCTGCGGGAGGTTGGTCTGGTGTTGATGTTTGGTCGATTGGCGGTTTGAGTGTGGAGGGTAAGTGGTGCGTGGTGTGAGAGTGAGCGTGGGTGAAGGTGAGGGTGAGTGTGAGAGGTGTAGAGGCGATGTATGTAAAAGTGTAAAAGGCGGGGGAGGGGTGTAATCGAGCAGTAGAGCTGGAGTGGAGGAGACGCGGCACGGCACGGATACTTGTACTTTTACAGCAGCGAAGAAGAAGCAGCAGAAGAACAGTCCACCACGCCAGCAGACCCAAGATAACGAAATCTACCGAGCAAGTACAAGCAGAGTAGTCTCATCCCTCGCCCCCCCTTTCCCTTCGCCCCTCGGCGAATCCGATCAAGGCAGATGACAGCAAAAATACATACGAGCAATGACAACCTCGTCCCGTTTCCCCCCATTCTCCCCCCTTCCAAGCCTACAAGCCCCCCCGCGCGTACTTTGTAGCTTTCCCCTTCCGGCAACACCTCCCTCTCGCCCGAGGTTAAAAGAAAAATGGGGCACGCGGGAAACAAGAACGACGCCAGGGTAACGCTCACTCACGCTCACTCACGCTAAAAGCGCGTTAGCTCGACGGTCCGGACCAAGATTCTAGGGTGATTTTTCGCGCGTTGGACTGTGGAGATGGCCCGGCACGAATGGGAGTTTGGGAAGAAAAAAACGCTCGATGAGGGGCGGGAGAAAACCCCTCGGTGCCCCTCGGTGCGGGGTGTTCGTCTTAGTGGGGGAGGGGAGGATCGAGAGTGAGCAACGGCAGTCTCCAGCCCTCGGCTTATTTCTAGACCCGCAGTCACAAGCTCGATGGGAAAAAGAACGCTAGCAGGGAAGTTACTCCGTACTCGGTATGGCGGGCTTCCCGGGGCCACACCCCACGGACTCGACGAATAAGCCGAGATTTGAAACGGAACATGATGGAATTACATATCGAACGGGGGGCCGCGCTGGAATTACGTCAGGGACGAAGGGAGCGCGCCGGGGGAACGGGGGCGCCCCTGTGCACTCGACCGGGCGAATCAGAGGCGGCGGTGTGGCCGAAGTGGGCAGAGGAAATCCCGCTGCCCCTCCCCCTCTCTGTGCCTGCATGTGGTTGTGCGAGGATCGATGTATCGGACGTGGGGTGGTTTGGGGGCTGGTGGTCTCTTCTGCAGCGTGCGCATCAGGCGCGTGGGAGGGGGGATGGCGTGCCGGGAGGTGATTAGTGGGCGGGTTGGAACGTTGCAGCGGGGGATGGAGCGGCATTGCGCCCTGGGCCCTGGGTCCGTGTTGGCCCCCACTCGGATTCCTCGGCCTCACATGCGCCTGGAGAACCGACGGCGCGGACATCGCTCGAGAAGGAACTGACGAGGCAACATCACTCGACTAATCTTATCATGATCCGACATAAGCCCAGCCAAATCTCCCATCCTTCAATTACCGGCCATCCGAACACTACATCACGTCTTCCTCGCAGCTTCCGGGTCGCCCTCGGCAACGAGCGCCTCGGCCTCCAGCACTTCGACTCTCACGAGCTCCAACTGATACGCTGTATCCACGAACACACGGTCATTTCCGAAGACAGAGAGCCGAGGGACAGAGAGACAGAGACGGAAACGCGCCACTACAGATTCCCCGACACGTCGGTACTCATCCCATCAAGGACGCCGCTTCACACGACGAGACTCCCTGCTTGTTCGCCGACCGCGACCTGCGACGGCCTCGCGCTCCGCGGGACCCAGCTTCCACCGCTCGACAACGGAAGTCCCTGACGCCGCGCTACGCCGCTCAGAAGCAGCCGCCGCCGCCTCCGGTCTGCGCCGGCCACCCGCCCGGCGCGTAGTCGCCCGAGCTGGCCCCCAGCCCGCCCCCAGCTCCAAAGGCCGAGTAGTCGACCAAAGCCGCTGTCTCGGCGTGAACGCGGTCTCGCAAGCCCCTTTTGCCACCCTCGTCAAAATGTCGTAGTAGATACACCCGTGGGGGCACGCTCGGACAAGCGCCTGCGGTTTTTCAGGGATGAGGGATGTGGGCTAGGCCTATGGGGCGGGAGACTCGCGAGGCGTGTGCAAGCGTTGACGTTGGCTCTGCCAAGCAGGTTCGGTCGTGGCATTGAGGAGCTATAGTCGAGTCTTTCGAGTATTACCCAGCATGCGTAATGGCCTGTGCTATGAGAGCGCCGGATCTTGTTTCAATATCCGCGTCACGCGCTCCGCCGCTGCCAACCTCTGTCCTTCCGCGCGCGGACTCCCGTGCAGCGCCGCACCGTCATCATGCCCGCGGATCCCACCGTCCCAAGGCCCCCCCTTGATCTCACCCCTGAGTATTCTCCAGGAGTCTCCTGGCCGGATAAAGCCCAACAAGACGTCATCGCGCTTACGGAATACTAGCGACCCCACAGGGCCTCCGGGTGGCTGCTCGGTGAGGTCTCCGTGTGTGGGGCCCATTAAGATCGGCGGCCGGTTGGCGCCGGCGTCCCGGAGTCGGCCTCGGGACCCGCCCGGGCCGACCCCCGAAACGTAAGTGCATGGGCTCCTGTTCAATTCTCTCCCGGCCTGGGTCCCTCCGGCCTCATGGATTATCTATATCAGGTGATATGCAAACCGAAAATGTGCATTATGTGAAAATGCCAAACTTTCGACGGAGTACGAGTACAATTGTCCAGGAACGCTTCGGGATCGTACTTAGACTGTGTAGCCGTTGCCAGGTATCCAATCCTGCAACCTGAAGACTGAAGCATGCAATGAAGGGTGTGGATATCTTCTCAGCTGCCTCTCCAACAGTCGAGCCCTCAGGCTCACAAGAGCGTACCCGGCACTTCCAGGGCAGCCTCTGCTAATCCCACTCTTGTTCGAGTTTAGCTTTTTGGCGCCGAAATTAAGCTTCCAGAACTGCGGGCGACTGGTTATCATGGCCTTGACGTCCCCACAGTGCAACCCAACCCCCAATCGATCACCGCTGTTCTGTTCCACACCCTCGTCACCGGCACCGCCCAGCCCACCCTTTAGACCAATCAAGACGAGCACTTACACTCTCGAGGACGCCTCATTTCCACTCACGCGGCATGTTCCTCGCCATGTTCCTCTCCATGTTCCTCCTAGCCCGGAAAGCGCGACGCTACTGCCAGCCCTCGGGGCCCACGCCCACGCCCGAGACGGGACGCCACAAAGCGGGCGCGCCCCTCCTTGAACTGCCCCTGGACGTATTCTTCTGCATTACAGATGAGCTTCCCCTCCACGCGAAGGCCCTCCTAAGCCAGACGTGCAGGGTTCTCCGCTTAACACTACCACCCCACGACCTCCGCGACAAGCTCCGCCGCATACCGCGCAGCCAGCGCATGGCCTTCTACGCCGGGCTCGCCTACACCCTCCCTGACTACCTCGCCTGCCTGCGCTGCTGCAGGCTCCACCGCGTCGACGTCCGAGACATCCCATTCCGCGCGGACTACACGCGGCGCGACTGTCCGCACGCACGCATCTGCACGTACCACTCCTTCCACTCGAGCTGGCACCACTACAACCTCGTCCACAACCACGTCCAGCTCGCGCTAAAGTACGCGCGCCAGCCCAGCACGCGCTACGCCGCCTACCTGAGCGACCTCGTGGCGCCGTACTACACCTACGGCAAGCGGGATGACATCCTGATCGTCAGCTGCGGCCTCCCCAAGATCGTGGGGGGTAGGTTCCTCTACGAGAGGGCCGTCGTCTTCAAGCACCTTCATGGCGGTCGCATCGACTGCCACGACGTGAGGCAGGAGCATTCCACGTTCCTCTGCAAGCACCAGACCGTGTGCATCGTCGTCGAGCGCGGGGCCATCCTCGCGTTCCGCTCCGGCTGGACCCTCGAGGATCTGGCCGTGGCGGGCACGAACCTGCTGATCACGTGTAAGCGGTGCCGCACCGACATCCGGCTGGTGCTCACCGAGGACCAGTGGTCCTTCCGGTCCTGGCAGGACTTTGGGTCGGAGAAGGAGACGGGGTATAAGACGATGGCTCTGAGGGACGCTCTCGACGACATCTGCTACAAGTGGAGGGACGAGGACGTCTCGCACATGAGGCAGCCCCAGAATCGGCACGTCCCCGGTACCATTGAGGAATTGTGCAAATCGGAGCCCACGCCCGCATCCCGGTTTTTGAAGGGGTGGCTCATAGGTACACACTCATTGAGAGGTTTAGTCGCAGACTACACCTAAGGGATTGGAAAGAGCGTCGTGATTCCCCGCATATGCACTGGGGCCATTAAGGGTGTTTGCAACTCGAGTTTGTATTCCGGTTCGGGGGTCCGCGACTCGTCTTTCAGATAACGCCTTGATGGGTGGTACTCTCCTATCGAAGTTCAGGCGTACAGGGGTTCCGCGAGTCTCCAAGACGGGTTCGCCTCGCAAGGACGAAGTGGTGTCTCGAAACCAGACTGGGATAATATGGCGAGTCGGAGTCGCCAAGTTGAAGAATAGACTCTAATGATGGACCAACTTGTGTCGACGTAAAAAAGACTCTTGTGTCTCGGTGTGATGAACGGAGAAAGCATCATACCCACGCTCGTCCTTAGGACCGTTGATGACATACCCAGCTTGAGTTTGGATTTTAGTCGGGGAAGCCGCGACTTATCCGTTCAATGTATATAGATGGGCAAGTGTCCCTTCTTACACTTCGGGTGGGGTGAACAGGGAGAGCGTCGCACCTTCCCCGGCCACAGTAGAGGTAAGCGACCCTTTCTATTTCTTGAATAGGGGAGTAAGAAGAGTCACCGCGCCTTCCTTGGCTAAGACATAGGCAAGTGTCCCTCCAATACTTTAAATAGTTGGAATGGGAATAGTATCACACCTTCCCCGGCTAAAACAGGAGTTTCCCTTCATAATCAACGTTTAGGTAGGGGGGGGGGGAGAAGAGGAGCATCATACCCTCCTCAGCTAAGATATTAGTAAGTGTTCCTTCTAATCTATGCCACTGTTTGAAAGGTGAAATTGGAAGAGCACCGCACATTCCCCGGTCAAGATGGTAGGTAAATGGCCCTTTGCATGATTAGGGCGAAGTGAATAGAAAGAACTATCGCACCTTCCCGGGCTAAAACGCAAGCTCTCGGCTTGGACATTACAATTAGAAGGAGCAACCCAGCAACTTCTTGGTAAGGTCCAAACAACACGGCGTATAGGCTGATGCTTATCAGGAGCCCCTTGGAGAGTTTTGAGAGACGGTGGTAAGTAGGAAGGGTTTAGCACGCCGAATTGAGTTGTGGCAGCGCGTTGATCAGGTGTGTATCCGAGGGCTTGCAGACTGAGTCCCGGATTGGTGTAGGATCTGTTCAGCGCGTAGTGGGTTGGTGTATGGAATGCTCATTCTTCAAATAGAAAGTGATTATATATGTTCACTTAACTATGTTGGTTTAACGTCAATGCCATCTATTCCAAGTCCTCGGGTAGTGGTTCAGGAAGGTTGGATGGGACTAGACCTTCGGCCTTTGATTTTGGTTGGAACCTGGAGCTTGCGTTTGTTACATGTAATCCCCAAAACTCGAAAGTCTAACATACTGGAGCTTGGGAACCGCCCTAACAGCCGTAAAACTATAAAAGGACATGCTGCTCCTCAGCTCTTAAGGTAGAACCATTGCCTCAAGAAGGAACACCAGATGTTCTAGTCCTGGCAATCTTTCCCATCCACTTTCCTTCCTGTCACCATCGTTCACAATGGCGACCGACAAGACATCTTGGGGCCACTTTTCCGTAGAGATCCGGAACCGGATCCTGGAGACCATACTGCAGAACAATTGTAACTGGGGTAGCTGCGCCGCAGTGTCGCGAGAATGGCAGGCAGTTATCGAGCATCACAACTTCTCCCGAATCCACCTGACACCGGGACGCATCGTCGACTTAAACGAGATGACCCTTCGCAACCGTGATCTCGTTCGCTACGTCTGGCTCCGCCTGGAGCTCGAAGAGTATGATTGCGTCGACTGTGCGCCTGAAGATTTGGAGAAATGGGAGCTCAGCAACGAGGACAACTTGATGATCGTTGAAACGATGGAGTCCCTGTTCTTCGCTCTCAGTGAGTGGACGTTAAACGGCGAGTTGCTGCTCGACATCAGCGTTTACTCCCCCAGCGACTCGAAGCACTACTTCAGGTATCTCACATTTGAGCCCGATGATCCTCCCGACGAATGCGCTCTGGGTCGCCCGGAGTTAACGCCGTTCCATGGCGACTGGCCGCACGGCTGGTCCGATGGCAGCGAAGAGGTCCCCAAAGGCGGGTATGATCCGGAGAGGGCTTTTCTCCAGTACCCTGCGAACGGCTACGTCATCGACAAGGTTTTCCAGGAGATCATGCGCGAGGGACCGTTCGATTCTGACGGCCCGTTCTGGCCCAGGGAGGAGGAGGGCCAGTGGTGGCAGCAGCTACCGTTGGTACCGGCAGTAACGGGCGTGCTACTACGGCAGCAGAACCGCAGGCGATGGAGGCCGGCCGCGCTGGCACACATGTTTTCCTGTTTTCCTAGCCTCCAGGAAATCCACTACGAGCCTTGGAGGGAATGGCAATATATTCGGCAGCATGAGGCGGATGAGGGTAAGTACTTCCCATGTATGCGGTCGTTTCCATGCTGCTCATTTGCTAACAGTAAATCCTTAACTCTGATGTAGGTTTTCTCACGCTTTTCGAGTCGCTCGTTCCCAGGCAGCTGCGGAGCCTCGTGCTGTATGAGAACTCCAACGAGCAATACCCGGAAGTATCTTGGGTCGCTCTTGTTCGAATGCCGGTTCCCGAGGTCAGCCGGGCGCTTGCCCGGGCGAGTCTCAAGCTTGAGCACCTCTCTGCGTCCTTTTTGGTGGACGCCAGCGACTTCTTCCACGCCCTCGAGCCCTCCTGGGAGTGGCCCAACTTGACTTCGCTTGCGCTTACTTCACAGCTGCTCGCGCCCTATTTGAACCAATCTATGAGGGGCAGCATGCTCGAGGCAGCAGCAGCGGCGGCTATGAAAATGCCAAGCCTCCGGACGATGGAGATATGGACCGGACGAGAGGGACTGGCGATGCTCTTCAGGTACGAGTCAGCTTGGGACCGGAAGCCTGCCGTGATAACCTGCAGAGGATCATTGGAACTCGACTTGCGGCACGGTGTGGTCGAGGCTTGGGAAGACGTCGTGCGGAGGAATGGTCGTGGTTACGGACTCGTTATCGTCAAGGAGTTGCTGGGGGCTGACACCGTGTTGAAGTCTCATGGCGACGCAATTAACCACTTGAAGCTTTCTATACCGGTGGTCCGGCCCGTTTCGCTGCGACAGATCCTGCTGGAGCACAGGATGCGTGGATTGGAGAGCTAACGGCTTGATTTATGGTTTCACTCTAGAGTAGGAGGACTATTTGGTCCAAAGTATTATTTTTCAATCTGATTTTTTGTATTTGGCAATACATGAAAACTGGGTTATAAATTGTGAACTATGTGTGATATGTTGTCAGTTACCTTACACACAGTTAAGTGGGGGGGACGTTTATAAAGGCCGTCAGCTCCTTCCCTACGCTCTTCGAATCACACGTTAGTCAACTCACCACAACCTTAATCTGACTTGGCTTCTGGCCTACATATAAATCAATCCATTCACGCATCCTGATAAAACAGCAGGCACCAGCAGCCTTTGGCAACAGTGGCAGGAGGAGGTAGCGCCGTCAAACACCCCACCCCCCCCTAAAATCCCAATAGACATCGCCTAAGTGGGCTCCGCCAACATCCCACCATAAGCACTGCCCGTGGGTCATCGTCGTTGTCCCGATAGGATGAGAGAAATCGCCGTACCTACCAAGTTGACACCGAGTTTGAGGAAGTTCCTCGCGCAGGAGCACATCAGGGAGAACGAGCCTGCCGCTCAGCTGCTTCGATGGCCTCTATCGGTACGTCACGGCGCCGTGAGTTCCATATTGGGGAGTAGCATTCGGGCCAGTCGCAGTCGGTCACAGCTGGACACAGTCGCGCCCGTTGGAGAGGAGAATCCAGGGTCCGAGGTGCTCGGTATATAAAATAATACGGGGATATTCTAGTATAGGGGCGTAGGTTCCAGGCACGCCCTGTACGTATCGCCGAAAGTGGTCTCCGAATCCAGGTTTGTGACAAATTGCCTTGTGAACTTGCTGTAATTACACGTCTCCGCCAGCTGATACGCCTGCGACAAGCCGCCAGCTCCGCATCGTACATGCACGAGGAAACACGAGGCCACCTCGACGAACAATTTCATCGCCCATCCTCGTACCACAAGGCAATCGTGCGCAACCATGACGTCCACTGATACGCGTCTCTGAGCCCCCCACAGATCTCTCGCCTCGAAACAAGCCCCCCTGGCCACGTATCGCCATCCAGCACCGCCCTCCCACAGCCAGCCGAGCTCCCCAGCGCGCCGAGGACTGCAGCTCGCCAAGCGGCCGCTGACGTCGTCCAGCCTTTATATTCTAATAGCTGGCCTGTCCTCCTTTTCGACACACACGCCAACCTCGACCAAGCGTGCCTTCCCTTCTCGACTTTTCCTTTTTTCACCGTCAGACGACGAATAATCATAATATTAATCGGCTCCGACAACATATACCCCCGTTTTGGCCCATAATACACACGACTAGCGAACCATGTCCGAACCGTCTGATATCAAGAAATGGCTTTCGAGCTCGCCGCCCGTCGAGTGGGCCCTGAGGCAGCTCCGCGACCTCCTCATCGGCGCCCTGCGCCAGGGCCCCGTGCCGGGGCACGTCGCATTCGAGATGGACGGGAACCGGCGGTATGCGAGGCGGCATAGGATGGAGACCGTCGAGGGCCATCATCATGGGTTTGAAGCTCTGGCAAGGGTAAGGACACCATGATCCGATCTTTACCCTGCTTCATCTCGATGTTGCTTTATGTCGCGCGTTTTTTTCGGGAGACAAACTCGATTTTTGGGCTCTAACTGACAAAGAGCGACGGATAGATCCTAGAAATATGCTACAAATGCGGAGTGAAGACGGTCACGGTCTACGCCTTCAGCATCGAAAACTTCAACCGGCCAAAGTACGAAGTCGACGGCCTGATGGAGATGGCCAAGGTGAAGCTGGAGCAACTCACGCGCTACGGCGATATCCTCAGCCGGTACGGCGCCGCCGTTCGCGTCCTAGGCCAGCGGAGCTTAATACGGGAGGACGTGCTTCAGGTCGTGGACAGGGCCGTCGAGATGACCAAGGGCAACGACCAGTGCGTGGATGACCCTCTCTCCCTGCCGTGCTTCAACTGACTGACCTCTCCTTAGGGT
Source organism: Scopulariopsis brevicaulis (assembly GCA_017657125.1). NCBI lineage: Eukaryota > Fungi > Ascomycota > Sordariomycetes > Microascales > Microascaceae > Scopulariopsis > Scopulariopsis brevicaulis. The sequence continues at coordinate 65,039 of JAGFNX010000253.1, forward strand.
GGCCCTCAACATCTGCTTCCCCTACACCTCCCGAGAAGAAATGACTACAGCCATGCGGTCTACCGTCGAAGAATACCTCACGCCCCCGCTGCCCAAGACCACGCCCTTCTCGCAGTCGCGCATCACCCGGAATATTATGACGAAGCAGCTCTACACGGAAAAGAGCGAGCCCCTACCCACGATCCCCGACGTCCCGCCGTCGCCGTCCTCCAAGTCCGACGTGGACGACGACGACGAGTCCTCGTCCTCGACCCTCCCGCCCGGCTCCGCCTCGCCCACCTTCACCGGCGGCAGCATATCCTCTCTGCGCAACGCGCTCCCCAACCCGGAGTCCATAACGGCCGAGACGCTGGACAGGCACATGTACACGGCGCCGGACCCCCCGCTCGACATCTTCGTCCGGACGAGCGGCGTCGAGCGTCTCAGCGACTTCATGCTCTGGCAGTGCCACGAGAACACCCACATCTTCTTCCTCAAGGTCTTCTGGCCCGACTTTGACCTGAAGCACTTCCTGCCTGTGCTTCTGGAGTGGCAGTGGAGGCAGAAGCAGGAGGCGAGGGAGACGTCGTCTGTCAAGGGGGAGCGGCCTGCAAAGGTGCAAAGGGTCGTTGCGTGAGGGGGTGCGTGTTTGAGGAGGGGCCGGAGTAGATGGGGGGCCTTTCCGCTCGGTTATTTTGTTGAGCTTTTACTTGTAGTCTTTATATACCCTGGATACCAGCCTGGAACCACAGACGAGGATCGCAAGACGCTTTGCATCAACATATGTGTAGATAGCTCCACACAGACATTAATATCTCGGCGTTCACACAAGACAGCTAGTATGATGTAACCCACAAGTGTTGGCAACCGCGAAAAGCTGGCTGCACGGTAAGGCCGATCTTATCTCCAATGGAGATATCTCGGGAAATCTTTTGCCTGGAGCTGCTGCGTGGCTGGCAGGGGTGTTCTCCGCCCGCGCCAGACCCGCCGCTCTCGCACACCCGGCAGAAAGTCACCCGCCCGCTCCCGTAATGGCGTAGAGACAAGGTCATCTGGAGGTTGCCCTCTGCCGTCCTTTTTTTCCTCCTCGCCAGTCGTCACCGCGACCTCGTCACTGCCACTCCTGTCGTTGAACGCCCGAACTTGGTGCATGATGGCCTAAGCGGTCCCAATCGAACATTTTTCCAGTTTGCTTCCCAAACATCGCTACTGCTCGATCCCTCTCCCACGTCGAAAACCTGCCGTCTTCTTCCAACTCGGTTCCAACCACGACCACAGACCGGGCCAGTTACGCAGCTACCGCCACGTCTACTCTCCGAAAGGGTCTACACACGACAGTTCCCGCCCGTTTTTTCTCGACCTATACCCACGATACTGAATTGCCATGGGCCCAGCGAGATCACCGGCGGTCGACGCCGCGGCCGGGCGCCGACACCAGCCCGCGCGCCAGGCGCGCACGAACCCCCATCGCACCACGGGGTCCTATAGTAACGGCGGCAGGCGAGACTCCGCCGGTGGCCCGGCGTCGGGCCAGCCCATCGACATATTCCCGGGCGTCACGCACTTCGCCGACGCCATCACGGCGCTGCCCAAGGAGCTCGTCCGTCACCTCACGCTCCTGAAGGAGGTCGACGCCAAGAGCTCCACGCCTGAGCAGCACCTCCAGGACCTCGTGCAGGCCTGCCTCGACTCCCCCGCGCCACGGCCGAATACCGCCGCCGATGCGGCCTCGGCGTCGTCGCCCGGCGCCGCGACGAGCGCCCAGAATGGCCCGGGCGCCGTGGTCCTCCACAACAATGCCCGCCCCGCGGCTGATGAGGCGCACCGGGCGGCGGTGTACGACCAGGCCAATACTCCGCGCCGGCAGCTGTTCCTCAGCACGGCGGCGCAGATAAAGGACATGCTCATGTCGCTCGACGAAAAGAACCACGTCATTTGCACGGCCAATGAGGCGCTGCAGCGCCAGCTGACCCGCGTCGAGGACATCTGGCCGCACCTCGAGGCCGAGTTTAGTGAAGAGGCCAAGTGGGGAAGCACCACGCACTGGGCGTACCCGGAGAACAGAACGGGCAAGCCGGTGGCGAACGAGCGATCCCGCCGCGACGGGCCGTCCGCCGCTGCGCTACAGGCCGCCGAGGAGGCTGCCGCGCGTAGTGAGTTGCGGAAGCAGGCTGTGCAAGCTAAGAGGAGCCAGCGTGGGCAGGCTCAGGACGGAGATAACGAGGGTGGGAAGAGGGCGCCGAAGGGGAGGAAGACGGCCGAGAGCTCGGCGGCTGTTGGGCTCGGGATCACGGCTGGTGCCGCGAACGGCGCTGCTAACCCGCCCTCTAAGCGACGCAAGGTAGAAAAGCCGGTTAATGGCGGCAGCGTCCCGTCCGAGCGGGCGATGAGCTCCGTGTTCGGGAACGTGGGCAAGGGGAAGGCGACGACTAGTCCTAGGACGACGCCGGCTCCGGAGGGGCAGAAGAAGCGCAAGGCGCTACCGTCTGGTCCGACACAGGCCAAAAAAAGGTTTGTCCAGCCTCGCGTTGATTACTGTCCGCATTTCTACGAACACATGCTAACTACGGTACCTTCTAGTCGAAACGGCGCCGCGGCTTCATCTACCACATCGTCTCCCGTCCTCGGGGCATTCCCTGAGGCCAAGACTTCTGCTCGAAACTCACCGGTCCCCGCGCCCACGAGCACCCCTAAGCTGGGATCGTCGCGATCGAAACCGAATAATACATCCCAGCCTCCCGAGGCTGCTGCAAATGCCAATGGTGCAAGCAATGCTAGTAACAATGGCAACGGCAAGGGGAGGCCGTCGTCGTCGGCATCCGGTAAGCCCAACGGCACGGCGCCGAACACGCCCGACCTAGCCGCGCCGGGCAACGGGGCGCGGCAAGGCCCTGAGCCGAAGCCTGCCGCGCAGCGCGCAGAGTCAGAAACTCAGGGCGTTGTTGCTACGCCGGCGGCGAGGGAGGCCAAGGAGGATAAGAGTGCGAGTACGGCTACGGGCAAGAAGGAGAAGGAGACGCCGAAGCCGGAGGAGTCGGAGAAGAAGGCGGCGGAGTCCGCGCGTGCCGCGCCTACGCCGATAGCAACTTCTACGCCTGCGGCCCCGGCGTCTACACCCGCGGCTCAGACCCCCGTGACCGTCACCACCAAGAGCGGGCGCGCGAGCAAGCCGTCCACGCCCGCGCTGGCGACCTTCCATGAGGCGTCTGCCGCGCGGTCGAGGTCCTCGCGGGCAGGTGAGAAGCGGAGTCACCATAAGAAGAGCGCGAGTCAGAGCGTTGCGCCGGCAGGAAACGGGGCGCCGCGGGTGGGAGAGGAGGACGAGGAGGAGGATGGAGATATTGACGCGGATGAGCTGACGTACTGCTATTGTAATGGGGTGAGCTACGGGGCGATGGTTGCGTGTGATGCCGATGAGTGTGAGAGGGAGTGGTTCCATCTGGAGTGTGTGGGTCTCAAGGTTGCGCCGAAGCAGAATGGTAAGTTCCTGCTCCCCACTGTTATTCTTACTTCTCATGTTCTTGGAGCGGGATGAGATGCTAACGGACTGGGGTTTAGTTAAGTGGTTCTGCGAGGACTGCAAGAGGCGGATGAAGGCGGGAGAGAGGAAGCGGTGATTCGGATGGTTTCACTGTTGACGAGGGTACAAGAAGAGGGCTGTATAAACGCTGGGTGGTTTGATTCTTTGGACGAGATGAGGGCTTTTCTGCATGGGTTTCGGAGTACTGGGTCCCGATGGCTGGCGTTCTTTTTGTGTTTCATTACAACTACACCGTCTTTACGACGCAGGGGCTTTTTTATGAAGCCTGTTTCCGGGAGAGGGAATGGGAAAGCAAGGGGGTTATGGGAAGGTGGGGGTCATGGGTAGTATGGCGAAATCGAGTTTCCCCTCGAAGCCTTGTATCTTTTTTGTCCCGGGAGGGCCTTTCCACTTCTACAACTATGGATATCATGACTTTAGTGCTGCCCGTGGTGTGTCTGTCGTGATTGAGAATGGAATGTGCGCGCTCGTCTATGTCCTGGATAAAACGAGAGGTATTCCGTGTTGTCAGGTTCAATAACCATCGTGCCCGAATGGTTCCCACGAACTTCGTTTCCGGCGTTTATACACAGGCGACGACATCGCGGTGAGGCTGCGTCGCCCTCCCATCCCCTTCTCCATGTTTATTCCCTTTCTCTTTTCCTTCACTTCATTCTCTTTAACTCATCGTCGGCTGGGACGTTGAATTGCGATTGATGGCATCTCTACTCACTCACGGCTCCAGATCTTACCTATCTGGAGACATCTACTGCTTTCGGCGAAGGGAACGGAACGCCACTCGGCCGCGGACTCGGAGGGCAAGCGGTTCCACGGAAACAGTACACGGGTTTTGTCTTCCGTGTTCCGCCTTTGGGCCCAGGGACTCACAACGAGGGCCCCGGATAAGGTTCCTACATCTATTCCCGTCCGTAATCCACACAAAACCCGTGCTCCGGCAATGGACCGCCAACTAGGGAAGCCCGCCGTATGTGCGGAGTGGCCGGCATGACCGGGGCTTTGCGGGTGGTCGGCGGGGCCGAGGTGTTTGCAGCACCGGAGCCACGTTTAATTGCTGAGAGAAGATGCTGGCAGGAGCATTTATGTCGTCTTGAAATTTTGGGCTAAAACGAAGAACTCTTGAAGACTGGGTTCCTGCAGCATCAATGACAAGGGGCCATCGACGCTTGGAGGACGGGGCGGAGAGCGGTTGCTTGTGGAAAGACAAGACGTGCGGAAGCCGGGGATGGGAGGTTAGACGCCGCTCCCGCGGAGGGACGAGCGAATCGGAGACTCCGTGGTTGAAGTGATGTCGTCACCTGCCGAATCGGGGTAGGTTCATTAACCAAGCGCCGATGCTATTCTGGGAATAGCTTTAGGAGATATATCAGGAGGCAGATACCGCCATGTCGACAAGCCGAATTCCCGAGAAGGTACGTTGGAGCTTTTGTGGCAGCGTACAAGTACGTATCGGAGTCGGCGACAACACGGCGAAAATGCAGCGCGGAATATGCACCGCTTAAGCAAGTTACGTCACATTACCTTGGACCTCCCACATCGACGTCGCATCTGCCCGCCTCGCAAGCCCTCCATCTGCGCGAGTCCTTCTGATATGGACATACGAGGCGAGCACACCAGTCAACCTTCCAATTCCCCGAGGGCGCACGAGAAAGAGGAACACCCGATGCCGGGGAAAGAGTGTTCCGATCGGGCTAGCGCGCCAGACGACGACCAATGCTGGCGAGAAAGCTGGGGCACATGACCAAGCGGCACGTGGGCAGCAGCGAGGTCGGGGAGTCTGGAACACGGAACACAGGCGGCCACGCGGAACAGCCGATGGGAGGGCGTGTGCGTTTGGGGTTACACACGGGCGGTGCCTGTTGCGATGCTCGCATCCGACAAGGGGAACCCGTCTCCGCGGATGGCCGCCTCAAAGGCGACATTGCAGGTCATTAATTGCCCAAGTGACGTGACGGGACGAGTTGGTGTAGCAGCGCCTGGTTAGCAGCGCCTGGTTAGCAGACGGGATAGCGACGAAATCCTCACATGCATTTCAGAAAGGGGGAGAAAGGGCGGGACGGGACTTGGTTCCGTCTCCTCTTCCTATCCCCATCTTTGGAAGGTGACGGCGGGAACCCCGGTGTCGGACTGCCCTATCGGCCAGCGTCGGTTCTACGACCCGCAAGTGCCAAGGCCATCGGACGTTAGTGTCGCGGAAAATGCGGAGTGCCTGGCGCCTGTGGCTCGCGGCGAATTGGACGAAGGCCGGACGTCGGCCTGGCAGGTGCTTAGGAGTATAGGAGTCCCCTGCTTAAATGGGCCATGTCTACGAGGCAGTCGCCACTGACCTCGTCGTGTGTCGTGTGTCGTCACGCTAGGCAAGGGGACTTTGACGATGGCCAACGGCGCGCGGAAAAAGCCTTCCTGCTCGAACGTATTAGTTTGAAACCGATGATCCGAAGACCGTATGATAAGCAGCCGCATTTATTTGCAGTATCTGTCTTCTCCCGCCCTTACGTCGGCGAGGAGGGACCGACCGCATGACCAGAGGTCTGACGATTGACACGAGAGGCGCCCGCCGCTAGTTATCCCTGAATCAGATGCGTGACTGGTCCCTTCTCCCCATTGTTAGGCCACTCTTTCCCCTCGGGGTCCGCACTCGCAGCTGCCTCGCTTCATGTCCGGGCCACCTGCATGTCGCTCGTGCGACCCCCGGGATCTGCTGTATCCACGCTGTATTGAACTATAAACCGGTCCGGTTTATCAGGGTTCAGCGTTGGGCCTTCCTTGGCTCCAGCCGCTTAGAACGAGATGTGAGCTATTACAGGAGCTCCTACCAGATGAACGTGATATCGCCACCCCTCCTAGGGGCGTGTATGAGTTCATCGTGCTTCACGGATTCGTCGGCCACCCGTTTTTACCCTGGAGGTCTCGCCCCAGCCCCTGGCCCCATTCCACATTTATGCAACCTTGTCAAGCGCGTCGTATAAACCCCGGTCCCAGGACGAACAAGATTCGACATTCTCAATCTTTCTTTTCCAAAGCCACCGCTAATCCCACGCCTCACCACTACGGCAAGAGCACCCAACGGGACGAACCTCTTCAGAGGCAGGCGCGATACAGCAACCGCTCGCTGGGTAGCATTACGGTTGCGCCTCCCCCGCATTGCCGGGTCCCGCCCTCCAATACGGGAAACTCTTACCTAAAATCATAAAGTTTTGACTAACACAAACACCCTGGTTCCTTCCGCAAGCGACGAGTCCTCGGGGGCCCTTGCCGCCGAGAACCGCACCTTGTGACCGCTGTTTTTTTCTCCCCTGCCCCTTCCTCGCGCCATCCACACCCCCCAAAAGGCAAGGGTTACCCTCCAAGTCACTCGTGCTTTCATCACCTTGCCTTGAGGATACTATCAAAAAAATATCTGGGGCCACACCACGATTCAGCCCGCGATCAATAACACAAAATAAAAAGACGGGGGCCGGTCCTCCCCCACCCCCCCTCCCCCCTTGTCCGTCTTCAACCATTTCGTCCAAGACACCTTCCGCCTCGCCAATCGTTCCTTCTTTACGACGTCGTCACGCCTTCCGCTCCACCAATAGTTCCTGCCTTACGACATCTTCGACCGCGCCAGGCAACCACGACCGTCCACATCGTCCACATCCCACTCAACAAAATTAATTAGCGATGCCATCACGCTTGCAAGGGCCCGCCGCCCCGACCATTTCGACCGCCGCGAGCCACTCCTACAAGGGTCCGACCTCGCCCACGATCAAACAAACCCCTGGCGCCATGCAGCGGCAGCGCACCTCATCCCCGGACACGACCGGGCGGGGGTCGTTTTCCTCCGTGAGGGAGCACGATTCCGGCCTTGCCCAGTCCTTCACCTCGACAAAAATCTCGTCATACGCCGACGCCTACGAAGAAGCGGTGGACGGTTCGGGAGACATACCCATGGCCGGCGTCGAGTTTGTGGCGCCCGTGACGCGCCCGCAGAGCAAGCTGCTCGGGGCCTGGTACCCGCAGGGCACCAGCAGCGGGTGGAAGGACATCCAGGTGAAGGGCAGACATGCGAGCAAGAGCTATAGTGATCTCCAGGCTCTACATCGGTTGACGGCCCTTCCCCCTTCCCCCTCTCTTGAGACTCCCGAAGTGGATCCTAATGCTGAACAAGGCGGACACGAACTCTCTGGTCTGTCGGCACTTGAGTTGCTGCCAGCTGAGATTCTGAGTGAGTCGGCCCCCTCCCATGGCCATGATGCGGATCGCACTTGCTTCTCGAGGAGAAACGGATAGTGACGCAGTCGCTCGTGGCCCTATTCAGGCTTATATGCACCTTCCGTGTACTTTTGAGCTAACGGGAGATCTTTAGCGTCCATCATATCACTGCTCTTCGTCGAGACCCCAACGAACAGCACCACGAAGCGAAATGCCGATCTTCGCGCTATGCTACTCACGTCCAAGACGCTCCACGGAAGCACAATCGCCACACTCTACACGCACATCACCATCCCCCACTCCAAGATCTTCCGCAAGTTCCTCGCCCAGATCTCCGCCCGTCCCGAGCTTGGCGGTTTCGTACGGCGGCTTGACTTTAGCCACTTCAACCCGTCGACGCTGTTCTCCACCGAGCGCGAGCGAGCAACAGCGGGCAACCTGACTTGCACCACCCTGTCCAGGTGCCTGGAGTTGACGCCGAATCTGAGGGAGTTCCTCGCGCAGGAGCACATTGGGGAGAATCTGGGGACCGAGGTGCTCGAGAAGCTGTTCTTCGAGATGCCGAAGCTGCGCGCCGTCGACTTTTGCGGGAGCTGGCACGCCGACTTCCGCCGCTCGTTCGAGACCCTCGTGCAGTCACCTCGGTGGCCCGACGAACTAACGATTTCGCGGCTGTCCTTCCACAAGACGTCGAACCTCCCCTCGGCCGTCTTCGAGACCATCTTCCCGAGGCTCCAGAGGCTCACGCACCTCGATGCTGCTGGGACGTCGGTGACGGCCAAGGCCCTCTTCTCTATTCCGGGGTCTGCGCGGATCACGCATCTGAACCTGTCCAAGTGCAAGAGGCTCCAGGCAGAGGACGTTGTCCGATTCATTACGGCCCACCCCGCGGTGACTGACACGCTTGAGGTCTTGAGCCTGGCCGCAGACGCTGCGCATTACGAGATGCTCGCGGAGGACGATCTGTTCGATCTGCTCCCCCGTCTGCCTCGCACCCTAAAGTCGTTGAACCTCAAGGGGAGCAAGATGAGGTCCATTCATATCCCGCTAGTGCAGCCGCTTGCGCGGCAACTCGAAGAGCTATCTCTCGGACGGTGCATCACGGTCGCTGATATCGATGCGCTCCTGAGGCCCGACGACATCCTGGGGCCCCACACCCTACGCTACGTCGACGTCTCGGATCTGCTCGGCCCGAAGGATATGGATTCCATGTTCGAGCCGCGCGTCTCTGTCCTGAGGCCTTTGTCTGCGCCCCTGTGCGTGGTCGAGATTGCCGAGCGGCCTTTCAACAGGCTAAAGGACTCCCGCAGGTCCATCGACAAGATCGGCTGGACCTTGAAGGAGAGCGGGAGGCGGTACTGGATGGTCAGGAATGCCGATCAGATCCCCTCTGAGGACCCCAACAGGGCCTGGAAGATGGGGGCTGAATCCTGGGGCTCGCGGAAGATTCCCGTTGCCGTCGCCGAGGTCGGGGGCATGTACGGGTGGCACATGTTTACCCGCAAACTCTGAGCCGAGTTGTACGATCAAGGCGGGCGCTCTCTCCTACAGCGGTCCCGCATGGTTTTCTTTTCCCACATTTGTTATGGGTTATCGGGTTTCTCTTCACTCATACCACACCACGCTCCTCTGGATGATTCATTTCTCTACCCAGCTTGGGCTACTGCTTTTTCTATTTCAAGGCGAGGAGTTTAGAGCGTTTTTGCATGGAAAGTCATTTTTGTTTTTCACGTCACGAACGGGTTTTCATGAAAAAGGGGGATGTCAGAAAAAGTCTCTTGACACAAAAAAGGGCATGAAGCGGCTTTTCTCTACATTCTTATTAATCCTCGGGAGTTTATTACTTAGTCCCAATTAATACTAATAGAAAAAGTACGGTTTCTGTTGTCTGTGCTTGTGAGGTAGGAGGTAATGCATCGCGGCTAAGGGGAGCAGAGGGGGCTGGGCGTAGATGTGTGAAGCGGGTAGCTCTGCGAAGCTTGATTCCGGACAGATGGATGGTGTTATCGTTGAAACTAGGCAGGTGCAGTGTATACGTGCTAGGCATGGGATAGCCAGGACGGGATTCTCGCGGGCTGTGTCTTGGTCTGCTCCCTCTTGCCCGAGTCCATGAGAGGACTATCAAGGACCCTGCGTGGATCACGCATCTGAACCTGTCTTGGTAGGAAGCTCCTGGCAGAGAACGTCTGATTCTTGACAACTCACCCCGTAGTGTCTTTGTCCAAGAGGCACCAGGCAGAGGACATCTGATTCATGACGACTCACTCTGCGGTGACTGACACGCTCAAGGTCTTACTTAGACTGGCCGCAGACCCTACGCAGACATGACCTGGCCCCAAGGCTCGACCAGATCTAAGAACGTTGCCTACGGTTTAAATGTTGAAGGGATGGTTTACTGGCCAGGGGCGGCGGGGAGAGGGGAGGATAGGGATGGCTGGGAGATGTCTCCTCTGGCGGGCAGATGATCAGGCGAGAATATCAGACCCCTCTCAACAAGAAAAATTGAGAAAAAGAGAAAAATAAACAACAAGCTTTGTTGGAGATGCCCTATCCCCGTGACATCTTACGAAGCTCACCTGGGGCTACGGAAAACCATTGGATTGGCACCGTTATCTCATCCTGGATCGGTGTGTCCTTGAAGATCCTACGGTGAGCTTGGCCTAATTATCGTAGCAGCACTTGGGTTGGCGACCCCGCAATGTGTAAGTTCATTGTTCTGGTGAGAGGTGATGATGATAGCCTGGCCGGCGAGGCACGAGGTTCACTTGAGGAGCCTCACTACGTCATGTACCATATCACGTGACCTAGTACTCTACAGTGTAAACGGGCTCAATATTCCTGTAAATAAGAAGCTAACACTGTAATACACGTGACACAGCTGCTTCCTTGGCCAGCTCTTACGTAAACCTGCAGCTAACTTCCCGCTCAGGCTCCTGCATAACACCCGCCGTCACACGCTGCAGGACCTCCCACCCGGACACATCTAGCACTTGGACGCCCTCGATGATCCGTCGTCGACGAGCGTCAAGACCCGGTACACCAGGCTCCGAAGCGAACCACGAGAGCGACAGCGACGCCACCACCATGAGCCACGAACGCGTCGGGGCGGGCACCGCCGCCCATGACCCCCCCAAGGAGGACACCATGTTCCGGTCCAGCCCCATGAGCATGGTCCAGGTCTACATGAGCAAGGAGATTGGGCGCGAGGCCGTCACCGCGCTGGGGCAGCTGGGCCTGCTCCATTTTAGAGATGTACGGATGCCTCGGTGATGGAATGGTATGGGGTGATGCTGACCTTGAACAGTTGAACGAGAGCTTGAACGCCTTCCAGCGGACGTTTACGAACGAGATCCGCCGACTCGACAACGTCGATCGACAGCTTCGTACGAAACCCAGCTCCGTTGAACCGGATACCAGCTAACCCCGCTAGGCTACTTCCACAACCAGATGCAAAAGGTCGAGATCCCCCTCCGCAAGCTAGACATCGACAACGACAACCTCGCGGTCCCAACAAGCGCCGACATCGACGAGGTCGTCGAGCGGGGCCAGATCCTCGAGCAGCGCATCTCCCAGCTCAACGAGAGCTACGAGACGCTCAAGAAGCGCGAGGTCGAGCTCACCGAGTGGCGCTGCGTCCTCCGCGAGGCCGGCGGCTTCTTCGACCGCGCTTACGGCAGTGTCGAGGAGATTCGCGCCTCGGCCGACGACGACGACGCTCCGCTGCTGCAGGACGTCGAGGCCCACGACCGCACCGCCGACGTCGAGAGGTCGTTTTCCGGCCTGAACATTGGCTTCGTTGCCGGTGTGATTCCGCGAGACCGCGTCGAGGTGTTTGAGCGGATCCTCTGGCGGGCTCTTCGCGGTAACCTCTACATGAACCAGACCGAGATCGAGGAGCGCCTGATCGACCCGTCGACCAACGAAGCCGTGTCCAAGAATGTGTTCGTCATCTTTGCCCACGGCAAGGAGATCCTCGCCAAGATCCGCAAGATTTCCGAGTCGATGGGCGCCGAGACCTACAGCGTCGACGAGAACAGTGACCTCCGACGGGACCAGATGCACGAGGTCAACGTCCGGCTTACAGATGTCCAGAACGTGCTTAAGAACACGGAGAGGACACTGCACGTCGAGTTGAACCAGATCTCGCAGTCCCTGTCGGCGTGGATGATCATCATCGCCAAGGAGAAGTCCGTCTACAGCACGCTGAACCTCTTTTCGTACGACCCGGCCCGGCGGACCCTGATTGCCGAGGGCTGGTGCCCGACGTCTGACATAGACCGCATTCAGTCGGTCCTGCAGGACGTGACGAACCGCGCCGGGCTGTCCATCCCGTCCGTCGTCAACCAGATCAGCAGCAACAAGACGCCGCCGACCTTCCTGCGGACCAACAAGTTCACTGAGGGTTTCCAGACCATTGTCAACGCGTACGGCACGGCCACTTACGGGGAGGTCAACCCCGTCATCCCGGTCATCGTCACGTTCCCATTCCTCTTCGCCGTCATGTTTGGCGACATTGGCCACGCGCTGATGATGCTTTTCGCATCGCTGGCCATGATCAAGTGGGAGAAGAAGCTGAAGAAGGTGACGTTTGAGCTCTTCGCCATGGTCTTCTACGGGCGGTACATTGCGCTCCTCATGGCCATCTTCTCCATCTTCACGGGCTTCATGTACAACGACATGTTCTCGTTTTCGCTCACGCTCTTCCCGAGCGCGTGGGAGTGGGACCACCACCCGCGGTTCAACGGCGACGAAGTCGTGGGCGTGCTCAAGGGCTCGTACCGGTACCCGTTCGGCCTCGACTGGATCTGGCACGGCGCGGAGAACAACCTCATCTTCACTAACAGCTACAAGATGAAGATGAGCGTGATCCTCGGCTGGGCGCACATGACCTACTCGCTGTGCCTGTCGTACGTGAACGCACGGCACCTGAAGAAGAAGGAGGATCTGTGGGGCAACTTCGTCCCGGGCATGATCTTCTTCCAGAGCATCTTTGGCTACTTGATTGTCTGCATCTTCTACAAGTGGACGGTCGACTGGACCCAGTCGGACACCAAGCCGCCGGGCCTGCTCAACATGCTCATCTTCATGTTCTTGTCGCCAAGCAAGGTCGAGGAGCCGCTCTACGGCGGCCAGCTGTTCGTGCAGAACGTGCTGCTGCTGATTGCGCTCGCGCAGGTGCCCATCATGCTCGCGCTGAAGCCGTACATTCTCTGGCGGGACAACAAGCGCGCGCGCGGCAAGGGGTACCGCGCTATTGGGGAGACGTCGCACGTTGTCGCCGCGGACTCGGATGACGAGGAGGCTGCAGGGCGGGGTGCGAACGGCCGGAGTTTGGATGAGGGCGTGCCGATGATCACGGAGAACATCGAGGAGGAGGCTGAGCATGAGGAGTTTGAGCTTGGCGAGGTCATTATCCACCAGGTCATCCACACCATTGGTGAGTTTCATTACTACTGATACGTGTCTTTCGGTGACTGACGAGATTTAGAATACTGCCTCAACTGCGTCTCGCATACGGCGTCGTACCTCCGTCTGTGGGCCCTCTCGCTTGCTCACCAGCAGCTCAGCGTGGTCCTCTGGGACATGACGATCGGCCCGTGCCTCTCGTGGGGTGGGATTATTGGCGTCTTTATGATTGTGGCCGGGTTCTTCTTGTGGTTCTTCCTGAGTATGTCTCCCGATTCCCTTTTCCCCGATTCTATTGCTAATGGGTGTAGCCATTTGTATTCTCGTCCTCATGGAAGGCACGAGCGCCATGGTAAGTTATCCCGCTCCCCCTTCCCCCTTTCCCCATTTTTCTCCCCTTTGGATCTCGAATGGACAGGTGCTGACGGTAGTAGCTTCACTCCCTGAGGTTAGCCTGGGTGGAGTCCTTCTCCAAGTTCGCCGAGTTCGGCGGCTGGGCGTTTGCGCCGTTCTCGTTCAAGACGTTGCTGGAGGAGGCGGATGATTTGAAGGATTTCATCGGATAGTTTGTTTCTTTGTTATTTTGCTTTCTTATGTTTTTTTTGCTCGCTTAGATTGTTAGAGAGACGGAAAGAGGGGGTTGCAACCTGTGCGAAGGCTACTCCCCGTCAGTTAGAACGCCTCGGTAGCATGATTTGGGTAGGGGGTTGTAGGGCGGCATGTAACACCAATGGAACGAGATTGTTGAGATTTGTCGGTCGTGGAGACCCGTCCGTGATGTTCGATGTTGAGACTCGGGCGCTGATGAAGGAGCCAGCTGGTCACCGTGGATTATGCATGCGTGTAGTCTCCCCCGTAAGGCACAGAAGGAAAGAGCATATCCGCTCGAGCATGTAACTTCCACAAAGGCGGTAGCATTTACAAAGTCCAATATTGATATACACAAGTTCTCCCCTCAACCCAACGACGGTTCAACCCGCCGAGAGATGACAAACTCGCCCCATGCCCCATACTGAAATGCCAATACGACCAAAAAAAGGAACAAGACAAAACATGAAACCGACTCGAGAACATTACGTCTTCCGACTACCAACCAATGAATGAGAACCTAAAGTGAGAAAAGGGTAGGGATGAAAAAGAAATGCCGCTAAGTGACCATGACGTTCCGGAACGCGTCCGAGATCTCGTCGACCGAGGGGCCCTGCGAGAGGGGCGTGTCGGGCGCGGAGGACGAGTTGAAGCCCGTGGAGATGCGGTCTTCCATTAGGCGGAGGAGCGGGGCGGGGACGGCGTCGTCTGTTGCGCGGACGGTGAGGCGGATCATCTGGTTGCTTGCGTTAGCACTTCTCTTATGCCATTGGGGGAACCCGAAAGGGGAAAGGAAGGGAAGAGACGTCGAGACGGGGGAAAAGGGGAATGGAGAAGGGAAAGGGACGAGGAAAACCTACCTGTGTTTCGTAGTTGGGCTCCAACCTCATCAGACACCCAAACTTGCCACCACCAGACGTATGCAGTACGCCCGCCCCAACAAAGTTCTTGGGGTTAGGATCCACCCTCTCAAGCAGCCTCCACCGGAACCCCTCGATAGCCCCCCTCAGGAACCCCTCCGTGATCTCCCTCCCGGCCCTGCCTCCCCCCGGCGCGAGCCCAAAGATCCTCTGCGCCTCCCTCGGCGCGCCCCCGATCTGCTTCCACCGCCGGAAGAAGTCCTCCGCCGACAGGTCCGCGGGGTCCATGAACTTGTGGGCCGCGACGGGCAGCTTGAGCGTCAGGGCCTGCAGCGCGCCGGCGAGGTATGAGATGCGGATGGTGGGACTCCGCCCGGGGACGCCCTTGGCCTCGAACATGATGACCTGCTGGCTCTGCGCGCCCTGCGCGATGCTGCTGTCGGGTAGGTTCTTGACGTCCCAGGAGAGGTTCCCCTTCTCCGACTCGTCGAGGTCCAGCGTCGTGGTGAAGGACCCCATCGTCGTCGGCGTGCGGTTCTTGAAGTACAGGATCAGGCACGCCATCTGGCCGCGGTACTCGGACCGCACCCCGATCTGGATCTGCCCGTCTTCGAAGAGGACGCCGTCCGCTCGCGTCAGCAGCCGGTTGTAGCCCAGCTCCCATCCGGGCGACAGGTGCGCCGCACTCGCGAGGTTCGGCGGCTTGAGCGTCTTGGGCTCCGCGGACCCCATGTTGGACATGTCGAGACCCGCGAGATCGCTCACCCCGCCCTTGCCGCCCGCCCCGTTCGCCCGCCCGTTCGCGGCCGCCCGCGCCGCCGTGCTGAACGAGCGCTTGAGGCCACCCTGCTTGAGCTCCGTGGAGTCCATGTTCGCCGCCTTGCCGCCGACGATCCACGTCCTCCTATCGCTGGTGTTGGCGTGCTTGTGGTGCAGCCGCGACAGGAGCGCCGACTCTCTCTCCGGGAACGGCGGCATCTCGTCACACACCGTCCGCAGGAGGTCGTCCGTAGGCATGCGCGCCAGGGCGAGGTACTCGCACGCGCGCTGCTGGAGCTCGGAGTCGAGGGTGTGGGTGTAGAGCTCGAACATGCCGAGGAGTTGGGGCTTGATTTCGGGGAAGAGGTTGACGAACTTGATGAAGCACGACAGGATCATGGCACGGGTGTCGGAGGCGCACGGCGCCAGCTTGCTCTGGAGTGCGATGAGCTGCTCGATCGGGCTGCACCGCGGCTGGTCGGCGATGAGGTGGCCGAACTCGCCGAGGATGTAGGCGCCGATCTTGACCAGCGTCTCGTGGCAGTGCTCCTGCTTCAGGTACTGCAGCGCGTTCTGTGCCGCGTACACCTGGAGCTCCTCGTTGTTGGTGACGATCTGGATCACGCGCTGCCAGACCTCGTCGCTGACGTGGTCGCCGGCCATGGCGATCAGCCGCAGCGAGATGTCGACGTACCACTGGACGTCGGTCGCATACTTCTCCGTCAGGATCGCAATCTTGAGGACCATCTCCTCGCGAATGGCAAAGTCGGCATTCTGGAGGTAGCGGAGGAGCTCCCCGACGATGGCCCTCGCGTTGGACGAGTCGCACATGCTGTACATGAGATCCAGTCCCTTCCTCCGGACGCTGATGTCCCTGTCCTTTAGCGATCCGATGATGATGTCTTGGTGCTGCTGGATGGGATCGAGCGTCTCCGTTCGCGCAGCAAGATGCGTCATCGCATCCAAGCCGAGGTAGCGGACGTTCGTCTCCCGCGACTGGATGAACTTGCCCAGGCGCGACGAGATCTGGTGCATGAGCGTGTCTTCGGTGTCTAGGTGGATTATGAGGTTAATTGCCTCAAAGAGAACGGCATTCTGAGCGTTGTTTTGCTGCACGTTCTTGGTCTGCTCCATGGCCACGTCGAGAATCTTTTGTAGAGAGTCGCGGATCATGGTGCGAATGTGGGTATCCTCTGCCCTTCACGTCAGTAAGGTTGAGATGGACACGCTTCCACGGGAAAACTAACCGGCCGGAGGGAAGTATTGGAGTAGGCGGAGCAGCTTGACCTGCAGCCAAGGACACGGGACCTTGTAATACAGATAGTCCGGCGTGTACTCGTCGTCGACCACGATCCGCTTTAGTCGGGAGGCGCCCTTCGCGTACGCCCCCTTGTACTGGTCGGGGTCGTCCTGGGCGAGGGTCATGACCAGTGAAGTGACAGACAGGGCCACTCCAATGTCAGGGTCATCCATCAGGGATGTCAGTCGTTCCGCCCACGCGGGCTGGACGATGTCTTGGTGCTTCCGGTACAGCCGTAGCAGGGTCAAGGCCGCCTTCTTCTTCACAAACGACTTCGAAGTCCTGGCCAGCAGTTAGACTCAGGTCGGTAGGTGGGAGTACAGTAGTGCTTACGGAGATATCAGGAGGCTGTGCACCTCTCCACTCAAGGCCTCTCCCATCTCCCGTCCTCCGACGTTGGCGATGGCGTGCAGCGCCAGGCAGTTGTACAGCTCGTTGTGGTCGAGGAGGTCCTTCCTTATGCTGTTCACGACGAGATGCAAGAGCTCGTGTTTCTCGTGGAGGAACAGAGTCATGGCCAGGTAGCCGATCTGCTTTTCGGAGTACTTGTTCGCCGAGATGAGGTTGACCGCCTCGAGGTGGCCAAAGTCGACGTTCCATCCGAGGATGTAGATGTACAGAAGCTGCCACGGCGTTAGCAAGCGGTGGCCGGGTAGCTGGGGAGAGAGCTATCCCACCTTGCAGACATATTTCTTCTTGTGATAGCCGTTTAAATTGCCATCTGCGTCGTGTTAGAGCTCCAACGGACGGGCACGATCTGAGAAGGCATCCTGGCTTTACCTTTGAACTTTTGCCTGCGGGATAACATCAGCGACAACACTCGCACGGCGCTCGCGACTAACACGCGACTTACCGGATATTCGCCAGCTCCTTGTTGATCCGCTTCTCCTCTAGCTCGCGAGCCCGCGCATTCCGCAAGTCGGCGATGAACTGCACGAGGCCGCGCATGTTCGAGTTGCTGTTGGCCGAGCGGCCGAGGAAACCGCTGGTGGCCGACATCGTGGCGAAAGTCCCGGGTGGCGTCCTACCAGCTGATGTCCTGAATTCCGAATCTCTCAATTACCTGCCGAAGAAGGCGAAGCTGCCGGCTACGACAGCAAGCACGCGATGAGACTCGAGAGCCAAGTGTACCAATGCGCACACCACTAGACTGTGGCTACCACTCCATTCCAGGCGTGATACCGATAAAGTCTGAATCGGGCGTCTCGCGCGCGTCGGGGAGCAATCAGGAGTGTATGGATGTCGTTGCTTCTTTCGTTCGGACAATCGTGGTTCGGTGCTGGCGATGGGGTTGGAGGTAATCGGCCCGTTCCTTTTAGCTCGTCGAGAACAGGGTCTCCTGTTTCGCAGTGTGTCGGTAACTGTACGTGCGGGTGGAGTGTCGAACTATGCCCAGTATTCCTTGGAGGCTCGATCGGTCATCCGGACTCGGCGTCGCGACTCGAGGCGGAGGCTAGACTAGGCTCGGATGCGGGGAGGTCGTCAAGCCGCAGAGCTCAGTAAAACGCGGACCAAAGACAAAGGATGTGATGGAAAGCCGCCAGTGGGCAGCTCAAGATGTCGCGCGATGGGTCGGGAGAGGGTTCAGCAGCGCCGTCCAGATAACTTCCCGCGTATTCGACGTCGGCGTTGTACGACCTCGTTACAGTGAAGCTTCTCTCGAACCCCCAATTCTCGGAATCCAGGGGCGCGAGGGACCGCCAAGAAAACGTGACCTCGAGTAAAGTGGGGAACGCAGCACCGGCACGGCGCCCTGCATGCGTAATAAGCGTTGTCTCCGCGTATCGCAGCTTATCGATAAGAAGATGCGGAACAAGCTAAGCTGCCAACGATAACGAGCGAGGATTTTCCCCGGCCCCGTCACCAAGTACTCCGCCAAATTCGAACCCGGGAATTCGGCGCTATCCAGTCTGCGACTACACTATGTGGCAGTAGGCCCCGGCTCCGAACTGCACACCATGAGCCACAGCTTACGCTCCCTGCTCCCGGGCCCGCAGGCCCGCCTCGGCGCCTCGACGTTCCGGCGGGCCTACGCCGTGCAGACGCCGGGATCTCCCCGCTTCCAGGTCTTCAACCGGCGCACGAAGTGGCTGCAGAAGGAACGCGCGGGCTCGGACCCGGAGGGCAGTCGCGTGGCCGACTACCTCAAGGATGAGGTCGCCATCAGGTTATGCGAGCGGCTACTAGTGAGACCCTCCCCTGCTGGTCTTGACCTACCCCCCACCATATCCCACGAAGCACGTCTAACACTGCGGCGCGACTCCAGGATATCAAGCGGGACTACAAAAAGGTCCTCGACCTCGGCGCCAACTCGTGCAACATCGCCCGCGCCCTCACGCGCGACAACCCCGACCCGGATCCCGACCACCCCGTCTCGGAGCCCATCGCGACGCGGATATCCGAGCTCGTGGCCGCCGAGTCCTCCGAGAAGCTCCTCTACCGCGATGCGGACCTCGACTTCAACTCCAAGATGAACATCACGCGGCAGATACTCGCCGACGAGGAGACGCTCCCCTACGACGCCGCGACCTTCGACCTGGTCCTCAGCTCCCTCAGCCTCCACTGGATCAACGACCTCCCGGGGGTCCTCTCGCAGATCAACAACGTCCTGAAGCCCGACTGCGCCTTCATGGGCGCCATGCTGGGCGGTGACACCCTCTTTGAGCTCCGCACCTCGCTTCAGCTCGCGGAGCAGGAGCGCCGCGGCGGGATATCGCCTCACGTGTCGCCCCTCGCCGACACGCGCGACGTGGGGGGCCTCCTACAGAAGGCGGGCTTCAAGCTGCTGACGGTCGACGTCGACGACATTGTCGTAGACTACCCGGACACCTTTGCGCTGATGCAGGACCTGCAGGCCATGGGGGAGGGCAACGCCATCCTGCACAGGGAGATGGGCGCCGTGGGCCGCGACGTGCTGCTGGCGAGCGACGCGATATACCATGCGCTGCACGGGAACGAGGACGGGACCATCCCCGCCACGTTTAGGGTCATCTACATGATTGGGTGGAAGGAGGGCGCGGGGCAGGCGAAGCCGCTGCCGAGGGGGAGCGGGGACCTTAATCTCAAGGACCTGCTGGAGCATAAATAGACGAGCGACGCGAGACACGTTGGATGTAGAGCGAAGACGAGTAGTGCCTCACACGGGACGTGAGAAGCGGGATCTGTAACATCACCAATATAAGGACCAATTTTCCTGGACACGCCCAATGTCTTGAAGTAAAGGGGTAACATTCAAACAAAGACATGTCAAAGCTGCAAGTTGATTTAGATAGCGTAACGCAAGACTGCGACAGGCCTCCCACCTCCCGCCGCCTGCATACTCGGCCCCCTCCTCGAAACGCACCTCGCCTCCCTTGTCCTAGACCCTCCGGAAGTCCGACATGCACCGCACGACGCACCCCAGCCCCGCGACCTCGACGACCTTTTCGTGCCAGCTGAGGAGCACGCTCATGTTGCCCGACAGCGGCTCGTTGACGCCGGGTCTCGAGCCGACCTGGCTGAAGCCGGGGGTGGGCTGGGGCGTCAGTCGCGCGGGGCTCTTGGGGGGCGCAGAGCCGGAGCCGGAGCCGGAGGCCATGCCCTTGTATCTGCGGCGAGCGTCAGACATGTCAACGAGGGAGGGAGTGGGGGAGGGGGGAGGGGGAACCGAGGTCTCGGATGGGCTTACAGGTACTTCGTCAGGACGTCCAGAAGCTCGCTTCCACCTTCCGATCCGTAGATCCTGCTTAGGAGGGGCGTCATCTCGCTCGCCTTGATGGACTGGAGGACCTCAATGATGGTCTGCAGATGGGCATCCTGTCGAACGCATTAGCCTCGCCCAGGCCCCTCAATTCCCAAACTACGATCCCTCAAGAGTACCACAATATCCCCCCGCCAATGAACCCAAGACCCAGAGGACCGCCTTACCTTTGCCGCGTCGGGCCCGTTATACACCGGCATCTCGAGACACCCCCTCAGCGCGCCCTCGGCGTCCCCGCCCCTGAGCAGCTGCCTCACCTGCCCCGCGAGCCCCCGCACCTCGGGCTCCGAGATCTCGGGCTGAGGCGGGTGCAGCGCCGACGTGTCAAAGTTGGCGGGCGAGTCCTCCTCCAGCGCGTCGATGTCGATGGTGCGCCAGGCGTCGCTGAGCGAGGCGGCGGTGTGCTGCTGGATGATAGACATTGTTGCCGTGGTAGGGAGAGGCCGGAGCAATGCGTTCGGGTTAGGGCGGCTGTCGGCGGGATCGGTGGACGTGGAGGTGGTTGTCGGATGGCGTGTGAGTGCGTCGTGGTCGGAGCTTGGCTTGCTCGCGGTGGATTGAGCTTGAGGTCGAGGTCGATGTTGTCGTGGCGGGGTTCATTGGAGGCTGACGCTGCACCTCGCAGCTCGGGGGTGGGGCCGGAGCTCTGACTAAGGCCTCCCTCCCGCGGATTAGCGCACCGAGCGCCGGAGCTTCACATTCTCATCGCATCCCATATCACGAACAGCAACCTCGGTCAGATAAAATGGCGATAGCACACCTAATGCATGTAACTACAATCACCTTTACGGATCTAGAACCCTCGCTATCAATATCCCGCCGCACCGCTGTCGTCATCTTCTAGCTGTCTCTTAAGACCTGGTTCCCGTTGGCACCGGCAAGTCTGTCGTGGGGTGTCAAGTCGGCACTTAAAGGACTCGGAGCAGCGGGCCTAGAAGTTGCAGATGCTCCAGGGGCCAATGCGATCTGCGCTCATCCATCATGTGACCCTTTCCTCTGATGTTGGAACACGGGACCCAAACAGCAATTCACCTACCTGCTCACCAAATTACCCTCCCACTTACTCTTACGGGCCCATCCAACTTCACGGAAATTACCCACCCCCATGGAAGACACATCTAAACTGTAGACCTGCCCTGAAGCTTACCCTCACGAAGGCGGGATCGTCGCAAAGTACGTAGACCTCCCAACCTCTCAACAGGTCGATGCCGGCAATCGCCTACGCAAAAGGACTATCAAGGGGCCAGACCCCAACAAGAGACAAGGAGTAGACTCACCTCACCACAAGATTGCAACGCA
Source organism: Scopulariopsis brevicaulis (assembly GCA_017657125.1). Taxonomy (NCBI): domain Eukaryota; kingdom Fungi; phylum Ascomycota; class Sordariomycetes; order Microascales; family Microascaceae; genus Scopulariopsis; species Scopulariopsis brevicaulis. The sequence continues at coordinate 86,701 of JAGFNX010000253.1, forward strand.
AAAGCTCCCAGGCACCCCCCAAAGCGAAGTGGACCAAGCGGCACGGGCATCCCTCCCACCGGGCCGCAACTCTGCGTTCCGAGAACCGCCCGGGCACAGACCCCCCGTTTCGGCAAATACCACCAGCACCCGTCCTGCCCCTTCGGGCGTAACCCCTCGCTCCCTTCCCCCCGGGCCTTGCCACATTCGACACTGCCGGGGGAAGGGTTCCCGAGGCAGGTGACTTCCCAGACCTCACCGAACCAGGGTTACCGTGGCGCGCCCGTCTTCCCTCACGGCCTCACCGGTCGCTGGATCGGCTCACCTCCTTCGCACTCCCTGGCCTGGACCCGTCGATGAGCCGAGAACGCGCCGGTCGGCGCCCCGCCGGTGGGATGTGGAGTGCATGGACCCGCCCAAAGAGGCGAGGCCCGTGAGGGCCTTGACCATGTCATCATCGGCCTCTCTCTCATTCCTCTCCCAGACGCACCGCATAACACAGCCCCTACCAGGCTCCTTACTTGCAACGCAACAAAGCAAGAAGCATATACGACCTCCTCTCCTCGCCCGCTCAGCAATTTCGCGTTCCACCACCGCCGGTCCACAGGTTCCGCCCGCGGTGATACTCGCAATCTCCAGTTCCTCCCCCAGGAAGGAGCCGGCCCGACATGTCCATGAAGCCCCATCTATTCCCGTCCCGCATCCTTCCCTTTCCCCGCGGCGACAGCAGCCCGCGACGGGAGACCAACAATATCCCATCAAACACGCCGTGTTTGCTCCCCCCCTCCCGCGATCCGCATGACGTTAGGCCCCTTGCCGCTCAAGTAGTGACTCATCTCCCCTCCTAAAGAAATACGAAAACATTTCCCCTCCATCCCGCAAGCCGGCATGCAGCACGTGCAACAAGCGAAGCAAACGCGTGATCCCCCTCTAAAAGGGACTTTCCAATCCAGACAACCCGTTCCTTGCTTTTTTCCCAACACAGAAATCCCCAGACCCAAAAAGGCAAGCCCAGGAAAAATTTTCGTCTGAAATTAACCCCCTGTTTGCGTTTACGTCGGGGCTGGGAAGGGGGGGGCGGCGCGGGGGGGTAAGTGATCAACCGCACACCCAAGACACATTGCGACGCTGTCCCTGCAAGGCGGAAGCGGTTCCCCGGACAAGCCACGAGGTCTGCCCCGGCTCCCCGGCCCCCACCGCCCCAGAAAATCCAACCCTCCATGGCTTCTGCAGCTCGGTAAAACTTCTATGCGGTCTCGGTGATGGGCGCGTACCTGCATTGGCAAAACACTGCATACTTGTACATGTATGCCGTGGACCGGTTCGCATAGCCCTCGTGAAGCGAAGCTTTCTTGAAGTCCGTCGGTGGTGTCCCCGGAATGTGAACAGCCATGGGCTTTCGAACCTCTCTGCGCTCGGGTAATTGGAGGAGCTTCCACGAAGCTTCTAGTCCAGCCACCCCTTCCATGGATGCACCGAACAAACATCCTTGCAGGGTTGCCTGGGTAAGTACTCAGTACCTCTGTACTTTGCACTCATGTACCCACCCTGGGGAACCGACGCCCTGCATCATCACACACCCCTGGATGAACCCCTGGATCAACCCCCCTGGCCAACCGGCTGGCCGACATCCCTGAAGGACACCGAGCTCGTCACAGTGATCACAGTGCGGGTTGCCCTAACCCACACCTCGTCAGCCAGCAGGGTTGATCCATCGGTGCTGAATGAGCGCCTTTTTTTCTTTTTTCGAAGCGCATCAATATGACGACTGGCCTCCTTTCGGTGGGGAACTACAGCAGCTGGATATCAGTACGTTGCCCGTGTTGAAAATTCTAACGCCAGCAGTTACTCCACAGCCATGGCAGGTTGTCTGCGTCCACACCGAGACGCCCTGGTCGACCTCCTGGATACCCACACCGAGTTTCGCCTACTGTTAATCCGACAGGGTGACTTCACCGTCTAGTTCTCTTCTGGCTGCTTCGATCTTGAATGGACGTTCGGTAAAGATGACCAGGCAACGTCGTGTCTGAAGAACCACGACCATCCGCCCTTCCCGCTCGCTCCCGTCCAGGCTAGAATTAGTAGTTGTAGCGAGTACTCGGCGATGGAACCCAATGAAGTTTACCTGCTCACCAAAGTACGAGGTAGCGCCGCCAAAGAAGACACGGTAACAATTAGCGGCCGCGGATGGCATGGAGACTAGGAAAACATCCCGCGGGACGGAGCGGGGCCTCAACCTGTAACCTGCGGCTCTCGTTCTCCGCGCCGACCTCCCGAAATCAGAGCGTACCGAGTCGGCATCTTCCACCTCGGCTTTCGCAGTCCCAGGGCACACGCCCCTTCGGTAATCGAGCTTAGCCACGGTGGCGTCAGCTAAGGACCGCGCGGGAGGGTCGGGGTACCCACATTCTCATCCCAGGTGGGTACCTTCTCAGGTTCTGGGGACCTTCTGCCCCGTTCGCACCAGGCGAAGGAAATGAGTGTGGGACACGGACGGCTTTTGAAACGAGGCTTCACCTCGCGTGGTATCTCCCCGGGTGGAACCCCCTTTTGGCAGTCCGTCGGCATCAGGCGAGGCTGATCTACGAAGTGGATGGATGGCGTCTAGTCAGCAGAGCGAATGTTGATGGCAGGACACGAACTTGTCGACTGCATTCGCCCCGTCATCAAGCGCTTCTCACTCCACAAATGACCCATCACACACAAAGAACGCGTTGGCTGGCGTCCTCATGTCCTGGCAATATCAGCCACACCTCGGACGAGGTGCCTGTTGACGAATTCTCGCCTGATGTTTCCGTCCAATCGGCTGCTCTCACATGATAATCGCGAGGTGCGCACTCCGGATGATCTGGGCTGCGACAGTATGCCGCGGTTCGCAATTGGCTGCACGATGACGAGTGCGATCGCACGGGCGGCCTCCGGGGAAAGGTGCCTGCCCGATTGGAGAAATACTCGTATCGAGCCGCACCCTGGACTGGGTACCGACAGTTCGGCACCAACGCGCGACGCAGAGGAAGTGGTTGGAGCGTGCCGAACAGCCCAGCTCAAGCCTGTTGACAGTGTTAATGGCTACCGCCACTGTTTCACGCAAATTCCCGCCCTGGAGAATGTGACAGCTTGGGGCACAAGGCCGCCAGTGGTATCGCCAACCGAAAGCCTCGGGCGGTTGTCGGCCGGGCGTGTGAAAACCGCAAGTTTTGGCCTTTTTTCCTTCGTTTGTTCGCCGTCTCTGTTCGCTGCTCCACCACAATCCCACCCCATTCTCCAGAATACCCCGTAATCCCAAGCCGCCAACTCGCTAATGCAGGAACCGGTGGATAAAAACACGCCCGCCACTCCGGCCTTGCCTCATCCGGAGACCCTTCCGAGGTTGGAAGACCCGTACCGTACGGTGCCCAGTTCGAGCGGACACATGTGTGCCCGCGCCAGAATTCCAGCACCAGTGTCTCGGTAGGGAGCAGGGAATCTGCATGGGATACCATGAACAACGGGGCGAAGAAAAACGTGAAGCGCCGAGAATTTCAAGACGAAAGACGGGTTCACGCTCATGATGGAAAGGATCCTCGGTGCCCAAGGACTGTACAGCCTCCAAGGTTGGGCGATAATGCGAGTCCCCGAACTGTGCGTTCAGGGACCGTAGCTCTGTGCCCCACAGCCACCCAGGCCCCGCCCGTTCCAGAACTGTTCTATGCGAGCTGGAACCACCGTCCCGGGACCTCCGTGTTGCACGGTCGTATCGATCCACCTCTACTTCGTACGGAGTAGGCATGGCGAGCGAGAGATTCTTCTGTCATATCGAACAGGTTGAATCGCCCCGGTTAATACAAGCAGAAGTTATGATGTATTCACTATTAGCTCCGGTGAGTGAATCTTGTGTCACTTCTCACCGACCAGTTTCAGTGTGGGTTTACGAAGCAGCCAATACCTACCGAGAAATGATGGGTAAGCATCCGAAAGCTGAAAGGGGGGAGGGTTGGTCATGTATCCAGAAGCAGCAGCCGACAGCCGTGGCGCGAAAGGATGAGTCTAGAACGGTGTGGATGCAAGGAAGGCCCGGCTCACCGACGGTGAACAGGGAGCGATGCCATCCTCGCCCACACCGGTGAGTCTTGGTTCTGGAATGTTCTCGGTGTGGTGAGGTGGAAGACCTTCCCATTCGCCAGATGTGGTACCGAGAACCCGGATCCGCAAGAAGACCGGGGAGGGAGAAAATTCTTCTTGAAAATGGCCTGGGTTGCTCGAGACAGGCTGACAGTAACATTTCTTCTTTCGAGGTACTGGTGATGGGGCGGGCCGCGCTTGGACTCGTTGAGGGGATTCCCGGGGATGACCGCGTGGTCGGTCCGCGATCAGAGCGGGTCCCGTCTCCCGCTCGCCTCGCGAGATCGGGTCAGAGCGACCGCGATTGGGCGGGCAGACCCACGCGCACGCGAGACGAGAGGCCCCCGGTACTTCGCACCCTGCTTCGTAGGCATGGGCCAATGCCGGGGGTTGGGCCACCCGGGTAGCTCCCGCCCGGCAGGCAAACGGAAAACTGGAACATGGCTTCGGGGAAGCAGAGGACTTTGGCGATTTGCACCCCTTTTCCCAAGTGCTAGATCGCTGCACCAAAAGGTGGAAATGACACGCAGGGTTCTACCAGGTACACGTGCCGTAAAAGTGCTTGGCCAAAGAAGGCCATGGGTCTTTTGAAAGCACGTCCGAGTGTTGTAGTGATCAACACTGAGGGCAAAACGCTCGAGGTCGTATTTCCTTTGTACCCACTTCGTTTCTCATTCGCGAGCAGTAATTAGCCGTCGGAGCTAGTTGTGGATTGGTGAGATACGTCGTAATCCCACCGGCTCAGGCTAGAACCCATTGGGGTAAAGAGCTTCATCGGGGGAGTTGAAGGATCCAGGCTCGACGCACCGTCTGGAGACGAAGACGCCTTTCCTTGTTGGGACACGCGGGTACCCGGTTGTCGTTCCCCGAACAGCCTCCTGACCCAACGCCGTGGTCTGGGTTCCAAAGTCGATCTTACTTCCCCTGAAAGGCGCGACACTGTCTCCACCAGGTAAAACCGACGCTCCTCCGGCCACGTCTTATTGCTCGTCATCGTCAAGGGTGTCGTCGTTCCCTGCTTCGCGTGTGGCATCCGGTTCCACTCGATCCCAGCCTTTCTTTACCGGGAAACCGGAAAAGACCTCGTTACCCACTATGGCGCCGCGCACCAGTCTCCCGGAACCGGGACTGGACTTCCGGGCCCACTGTCGCTTGCACTTATCCCGGTGCTCGTGGGGCGCCGGATTTTCCCTGTCTCTCTCGTATTACCTGTAGACCCGCCCTCTCGATGGAGCCATGTGAATCTTTGGGACGGATGAGATAATTCATGATAGAGCCGTTCCAGGATTCCAAAGGCTGAGGTGTGCGGATGTAGGGTTACCGCGGCTGCGGTCACCTATCACAGGGCTGCCGACTGCCGTGCCTCAGAGCCATATGCCGAACCTCGCCCCGCCCCCCTGTGCACATGGGAAGAGAGCTTAAGGAGACGCACCGTAAAACGGGGATGTAGCCGCCAAAATGTTGGGCCGTCGTTCGTATGGTTACTTCCGTTCGTTTGCGGCCTTTAGTTTGTCCTGCAGGGAACGCTTCATACAATGACAGGAGCTGAATACGGTGAGAGTCAAGCACGAGAGGTGTGGGATGGCAGTGTTAGAGCAGCGAGGCACCTGACGTCGTACCTTGAGGAGTCCGGAGTCCGTGACGCGGTAAGCCTGCGGGAATGGCCGTGTTCGTCGATGCAGACCAACAGCGGCCCGTTCCTCTTCGTCGATATATAACACAACAGCCGCCTTTCGGCAAGTACTACAAAGGCGCGGCCTAGGTGAGACGATGCAGAGAGTTACTCCCCTGTCCCGGCCTAATAATAACATCATGTGTTCGTCAGCGCTGGTCTGTGGAAGGTTACGGTGGCGGGCTGCAGGAACACCGTGCCGCGGCTCGCACAGCTGGCTTGGGGCTGGCGGATGGGGCCGCGAAGCTTCAGGATCTAACTCAGCTTGCGGTAAAAATAGTAATTCGGTCCGCTGCCTTCCTGCCTACTCCCTTACAGAGCACAAGATAAGCTTGTTCCATGTGCCCAGGACTGGAGTTCCGTGGATTCTCGTACACGAAGCCTGACCGTCAGAGTTGCCGTGGAATTTGAGCACAAGCCGTCAGTAGGGGGCCCCGGAGCGGTTTGCATCAGAACTGGGTGCACAGGGATGCCGCTCCGAGAGTTCCAGGGGCGTGACCGAAGCTCTCAACATGATTGCCCGTGAGCGGCCGCCGTTTGTCGCCCGTCGTCGCCGCAGAGACGCCCCCTTTCCCGCGGCGAACGCCGGGGTCCACCGGGCGCCGGAGAGAGGTCCGGGCCGATACGTCCAGCATGCAATCAGATAATAGCAAACGAGACAAAGAATTTTGGGAGACGCCTGGCGGGATGGGTCAGGGGGGAAATGACTGGGGAACACAGGGCTGGGATGTGCCGTATCGCATCCGGACTTGAAAGATGATCGAGCCGGGTCCACTTACCAGAAGCCAACGCTGGTTGAGGAAGGACCTCCCCGGGCGAAAGGGCTAGTGGGAAAGAGCGATCCGCTCTGTGGTAAGCTTAAGACGCGCACAGTACCGGGCAGCTTCGTATTTTCTGGAGCGCTCGATGAGTTCATCAAAATCTCGCTCTTGCCTGCACGCCGTGCCTCGTGAGCTGAGTCCCGCGGGGCAGTGATATTGTACGCTGTGCTATCGGGGAATGTCCAGGCCTCCAGCGCTGTAACGTCTACCCAGCACCAAGCACAGTAGCTGGTCGGGTAGGTGCGACCCAGTGGCTCGGACTCGCGACATCATGGGGCGGGCGACACGCGACGGCGTGAAACGACAGGGTCTGGGGTAAACGGCACAAGCTGCCTGCCAGGTACAAGTAGCTGAACATCTGTCAGGCAGTTCTTCCACGTTAATAAAAGCTATCTTAGGTATCATTACCCTATTTGCTTTTGAGACGAAGTACTCCATACCATGCGCTCCTGACTAGGATGATTTGGCGGGCGCGGCGGGATTAGCTCATGGCACAGTCCGGTACAGTGTCGCTGAGTACCTCTGCAACCACCTGCAACCTCCACACCCCGGGGGCGGGAGTACAACAGGTTACTCGACGACTGAAAACCGGAACTAGTGCCGTCACTGCACCTCCCAAGTGGAGGGCGCTTCGAGCACCATTGCTCTTTCCCTCCCACAGCCGCAGAAGTGGCGCCTTCCGTGCCGGCGGGCGCAGATTTCCCCTGAGTCCCTGGCTGAGCAGCCGGCATTCTGGGGCGGAGGGCGCGCGCCTGAGAGCTGGGGGGAGCTTTCCCAAGGTACCGAGCCCCACCCCCTGTCTCCGGTACGAAGTACATGGGTTGATTTGGGATTACACCCCTCCCCCCCCCCCTGTCCCATCCTGGCCCTTGTATCCTTCGCCCTTGAACCAAAATTTTCGGCGTCAGGGAGCGCGGGAGTAATGTTCGAGAGTACCACCGTCAGAGAGCCAAATCACCCCTGCGACGAGGTAGTTACGTCCTTCACACGGTGGTTTCCTTGCCCTTTTGTGGAAAATTTTCCCCTAAAATCCTCATCCCTTTTCTGGCGTGTACTTGTTTCCAGATACTACTAATATCACCACGTTTCCTCCTTTTCCGTCCCTCCCACTTCCATCTCCTCTCTCACTATTCCCGTTTCGGTCCTCTTGCGTTGCCTTTACGTCTCCCTTCTGATATAATCTTGCATATGCCCTCACGAATCACGACCCAGCTCTGAACAGCAACTGTACTCTATATACCTAGTGTACACTATAATCGTCTCTCTTCGGACCATCACCCCAGCGCCAACACCGAGATCACCAGATACCCTCGTCACTTCTCAGCCGGACGCTGCTGCTGCCCTGCAGAGCTTCCCGCAGGCGAACAAAGATTCGATAACCACGAGACAAAGGACGGGCAATAATACCTTTCGCGAGCTCTGCGCAACCCAAGCTCCCGAGACCCTGCAACCACTCGCGTGTCCGAACCTTTTGAGAAGGCCGGGTCATCCCAGGACCCAGAAACGAGATCCACTTTGGCCCCCCTTTCGCGCCAACCCTCTGAGGACTTTGCTGCCCTGTCTCGCGTCGCGAACCACGCCTCGAAACGGACACTCATGCGACTGTGTCGGTAACATAAATTCCTTCCTCCCCTCCGCCAACCCTCTCCGGCCGGACTCCCTTCAGTCGGCAAGCGCAGCCACTTCGACGTCTTTCTCCGCACATCTGGCCAAGATCTGGCAAGACCCCCGGCATCCACCAAGGTGTCCTTGCATCGGCCCCAAACACATCGCTCGCCAATCTCGTTGCCGCAGCCCGACCGCTTCCTGCACGCGAACCTCCGCCTCTCTCGTCTGATACGTCGCACCGTCGGCGGAACCATAATTGTGAGTCACCATTCCTGTGCCATGTTGTTCGGCGCGATGCGTTGGCGCTCTCATCGCGATCCTTTCCTTCGCCGCCATTTCCCCTTTGCAAGCTGTCCGCATCAGAGGGGAGCATCGGCCCAGGCCGTCTTAGGCGAGGGGCCCCGTTGATGCCCTCTTGCTGCCCAGCGACAGAAGTGCCCCTGGCGCCTGTGACCGCCCCGATACTTTTTCATCGCGGCGATCACAGGCGCCCGTATAAATAGCCCTCAGCGCTGCTACTTGGGATGAGTTCTGGAACTTTGGCTAATCATGGTCTTTCTTCCTACAGACACACGACAGACACACTACCAACACAATGGCCGTCAGGGAATCACCGAGTATGACCAACATGGGAAGGGGCGCGTACGACACTACTGGCATCCCCAAGCCGCCGCCGAAGCCGAAGCCGCGATAAGCTCATGCGTATAAGTGCGGTGTCGCCTCCCACACGAACACAACACCGCTTCTCGCGCGAGCCCTTCCCACCGAACCCTGTCGAATACTTCTTACCGCGCCGCGGGAGCTCCAGCTTCACCATTGAGTTCCTCTAATACCTCTCGACCGGGCTCGCCAGCGACCTGTACCACCTATTTCCTTCTGTCGCCTTGTACAACCATACTCTTTACCTCGGTTTCGACTTCAGCCGACCTTGCATCTTTTCGGATATCACGATTTTAATTCCGGTGTCTTGTTGGTTATTTTATAAACGTGCCGGCTCAGGCCATCCGCTTCCCAGTAGCGGGGAAGACGGAGACACACAACAGTTGAAGAGGAGGATACCTTTTTTAATGCTTTCTTGGGGCATTTGACGGAATATCTGTTTGGATTTCGGCGTTCACAATAGACGGGGACAGGACCTTTTGTTTTGTTTTTGGATACTTTTCTTTATTGGGTACTTTTTTTTTCCTCTTTTGCTTTAGCCCTGATCCTCCTGCGGCTTGTGGGCTTGTCCACACATGCCTGGTTCAATCCAGGTTTTCGTGCTCAGGTGCGCAGGAGGGTTACCAGATACCCCATTGTGCCTTTTTGCGGCCAGTCACCCCCGGGTCCGGAGAAGCGGCATTCTCAGTCAACATCCACATCCCCACACCGACCGGGTCCGATCGATAAGCCGGTCAACCTCTGCCCTCTATCAGCGGATTTTACTCTGGGAGTGGATCTGGAATGCACCTTGTTTGGCTTTTTGGGGGAACTTGTTATTTGGTTTTCCATGTTTCTTTTCTTTGTTTCACGGGGGAAAAGGGAAAGGGGACAAATCTTTCCTGGCAGACAGGCAACAGATTCTGGGATTTTTGTTTTACTGGGAAAGAGAAAAGATGCGCTTGCATATACATAGACTATTGATACCTTTTTTGACTTGGTAGATGCTTTTTTTTTTTTTACAACGGGAATTTTTCCTTGTTTACCTTCACTTGTGGATATGTCGCGGTGGGTTCACGATTTGAGAAGATGGGGTTTGACGCGAGATGGTTGCTGTGTGTGTGGGATGTGTTGATCTGCCCTACTCGTGCAGATCCGGGGAGCGCCTGAGTGGTTGCGTCACGCATTGCTTTTCGGATGCGGGCCAGCCACTCGGAATGATTTCAATGTGTTTCGTGCATGCCAGGCCCAACGGGGCTGAGTATCTCGAATTGGGAAGGGTTTCTCTGTCAGCTCTTTCGGGTTCGCGTTGTCTCGTGCCGCGTGCTTACACATTGGGCGTGCGAGGTTGGCTAGCTACATTTTGCGCAGGTGCAGGTGCGCGTCAAATGGTCCAGAGAGGATTTTTACCTTCTGCACCGAGGCGTATGGGCTTTGATCTCCTTCGAGAGGCTCACAATGTTGGAAACTCAGATCGGGGAGTTGGGGAGTTGGATCGATGCGGTCGAGGCCCAGGTTGCTTGCTTTTTGTATGATGTTTCCTTTTCTCTTCCTTTCTTTTGCCCCGGGCTTGCGGGATTGGCTGCAGGTGGACGCCGAGATGGTCTCGTGGTGTTAATGGCGGACTTATAGGGCCCGGGTATCGTCAGCTCGGCGGTGGCTGTCGTGGACTCGGCACTTATACGGAGCGGTTGAAGGGCTGGATGGGCGCGATACAGCACGGACCTTCCCCTCCGGCAGGTTAATTCACAAAGAGGCACTTTCAGCCGCGTATGGAGATGAGCTAATGGGGGTTGCTTGAGATTGTTGTCGTCAGGTGTTGCGTTTCCCGGAGACATACGCGAAACACGCTCCGCTTGAAGTTTGGGGTTTGGAGAAACCACGACGCTTGTCGGTAGCGCGGTGGATCGTGAGGGGGGATCGTGGAGTGGGTTGCATACGTCAGTGGTGGGAAACTCCTGCGCCCCTCCCGCGTGCTAAAGACTAGTATTCCTCGGCAAGTCAATCTACTGTGTACGAAACGGGGCAGAAACCAGCCTCGCACCGTTCATTCCGCCCTTGTTTTTCCCTCTTCGCATATGTGACTTGATGCCGGAGGCCACAAGTCCGCCGGATGCCGGGGATCCCATTCCCCGTTGATAGCGCCGCCACGCAAGCAGCGGGATTGAAACTTGGCCCAACCCCCCGGATCGCCGATGGTCTCCCGAAGAATTGCTTTTCCCTCCATGTCTGGCAACGGGCGGCTTGTCTTTTATCGTCCCCGATTGTTGAGGCTGGGAGAAGCAAACCTGTGGCTAGGGTGTGTGTCAGTCGCTTGCGTGCAGCGCCGAGTTTCGCTGCTTGTGCCGGGTGGTTTCGTCTCCCATGTCTTGGGGACGCTTGGCGGTGCCCTGGGCTTGCGTAAACGTCTTCCTTCCCTCCCCCGGCGACGCTCGGTTCAGTTTCTCTCCGTCGTTCCGGGATACTAAGAGGGATTGGAGATATCTCCAGGACGCGCTGCCCGACTCGCAAACAAGAGTGGTACAGCCTCCATGCAAAGATTATGGGAAAAGTACGTACCCATTCGGGGTGTCGCAAAAATCATTTGTCACAGACCCCGAGTTCAGAAAAAAGACGGAAGGGGCGCCAAAAGCCAAGCTAATGCAGGGAGCTCGCTGCATCGATCCCGAGAACCAGTCCGCCGGGTCCCCGCCCTCATCCTGCAGCTTTGCTTCCTTCCCCCCTTCCCCGCCCACCCCCTCGCCCCTCCCTCCCTTCCCCGACGCACCCCCATGCACCTTCATTTCGGGACCCGTCCCCGCGGTGGGCCGGCGGCCCTTTTTTTCTTTTTTTGCGAAAGGGGTAAATTTAGTCAGGGGTCAGGCAGGGCGGGCAGGCGGGCAGGGATGCCGACACTCCCACCGCACCCGGCGCGTTTCCTGCCCCCCACCACATACGAGGGAAGGCAGGGGGGCGCGATGATGAGGAGCTCTTTTTTATGTATTTTTGGTTTTCGCAAGGGGATGAAGGTGCAGGTGGTTTTGTTTGCTTGCCGCGATATTTTCTTTTGGTCGCTATTCGTTGGCTTACGATGGCATGCCTGCGCTTGCTTTTGCAGTCGTTTCATACTTTCCAGCGCAAACGGTTCTGCGGCGGTGCGGGTTGGGGGGCGTGTGCCTTTGCCGTTCGGGGAATTTCGTTCCACGACGCGCCGGCTTTTCCTCCCCACTGCGGTATCCACTCCCAACGCCGCTCGCGAGAGCTGCGCGAAGAGGTTGACGACTCTGGAGACTGATGATTGTGAGGTGTCGAGAATCGCACGTTCGCAACCTTGAGGGCTGAAGGACCCTGCGGAATCCCCCCCCCCCTCGTCGCGCACTTCGGACGGGTGATCGTCGCGACGGACAGGGGCGACGTGCTGATCAGCCGGTGCGCTCGAGACCCAAAAGACGGATGAGGCGGAAGTGTGCCGAGTGTGGGAGACTCGAGCGGCAGCGTTCCAGGGTAATAAACGAGACTTCGCCAGGGTGGTATAAAGGAAAAGAAAGGGCACAAAGAGAGAAAAAGCAAGGGGAGGCGTCGCGGTTCTCGGTGCGTTTCCCCGTGGGGGGGTATGCGCAGAATGGCCCGAATCGAGATGTCCGAGTGCGTTTGTTTTACGGCTGGGGGGCTGCGCGGCAATGCCCAGAGGGAGGTGCCATTAACCCGGGACCCCTACGCTCACGAACAGGCATCGTGGGTGGCGGCAGGGAACAGGACGATCCAAGGGCTTCCTTTGCGCGTTTGTTTGCTTCCCACAGGACACCCTGCACTTTGTTCCGGCCCGTCATGCTGGCACAGAGGCTTCCTCACGCATCCTGCTTCACCCCCTTGATTCGTTTTCTTTTCCTGGGCCTTGCATCCCATCCCTTTGTGTCCAGCGCGTCGAAAAGATCCCCGCGTGTAACACTCCCCAGGTCTTTGGCGCTGCCGGCCGGGACGGGCTGACGCCGGCGAGACTTACGAGACCAGCGCGCTGAGCTCACCGCAGCCAAAGCGCTTCCTGTATGACTCCCCGGCCCCTTGGGAGAGATTTGTTCCAAAGATAGAATGCCATTGGCAAGGGGCGCGTCAAAACCTCCAGGCAGGGTCAAAGCAGGAGCGGACACCACCCCGCTTCGGGCGTTTACATCCCCGCGCCCCGGTGACGGGATGGCACCCCGGCGGCATCGGGACCCTGCCTTCCGCCTCCCCCGGCGCCCTCTACATGCAGGCCAATGCACGCAGCCTCACTCCCCCCCCCCGTCCCGTCCCGTCCCGTCCAAACGAACCCGTCGCCCTGGCATCCGGCGCCTCCGGCTCGCTGACCCTCCCGCCTTATCGCCACCCTCTCACCGAGACCTCGTTTCACGCGCACGGAGTACATCCACGAGAGGGCGTGGAAGCAGCGCGATACATCGCCTCTACTTGCTCTAACGGCACGTTCGCAGGGAGTTTATTTTCGCGTCAGCCCCAGGGGCCCGCGGGGTGGGGGCCGCGGGTGAGACTTTGTCTCAGCTGCGGGCACTTTGGTGGTTTGTGAGAGGAGACGAAGCGAGATCTCAGGGCTGAGTTTTCGTGCGATCGAGATGGGTGGTATCGTGGGCTGAGACTGTTTCTTCATTGCTCGGCAGGGTAAGTTTTGAGCTGACGGCTATCGACGATGGGAGGGGGTCTGGGGGGTCTGGGCTGCGGCCTGCCGGCCGTCTTGTCAAACTTGCAGGACACGTCTCGCGCTGTACATGGCTTTATCGTGCATATCGAGAGGAACTCTGGGGCGGGAGTCTGCATATGCCTCGGGTATTCAGATGTCTTGGTAAAAACGACTCAAGCTCCTATCTCGGGATATACATCTCTAATCACGCCAGTTAGCTCAAGACCAAAGTTCACGGGATAAGGGAACAATGGCCCAGGAAACACTCACGTCCGCCTTGCCAAAGGCATCGCCCCCCTAACCCTCTCCACAGCCCCCAAATCAACCTCCACGAACCCCAAAGCCCCCTCCGCCCCCTCATCCCCCGCGCCCCCGAGCCGAACCACGACCCTCCCCCACGGATCCACGACCATGCTGTTCCCGTAACTCACCCTCGCCTCGTTGTGACTGCCCACCTGCGCCGCGGCGATGACCCAGCTCTGCGCCTCGATGGCTCGAGCCCGCAGGAGGACTTCCCAGTGGGCCTCGCCCGTTGGGACCGTGAAGGCCGACGGGTACGTCAGGATTTGCGCTGCTGAGCTGGAGCCGCTGGGTCCGGAAGCTGTATCGGGCGGCTGCGCGAGGGCCAGCGCCGGCTCCGCGAAGCGCAGGTCGAAGCAGATGAGGCTCCCCACGCGGCCGACGGGGGAGTCAAAGGGCGGGGTTAGTCTCTCACCGGGCCTCACGACGGCGCTCTCCTTCAGGGCGCCGTAGTCGAAGAGGTGCAGCTTGTCGTATGTTGCCGCGTCGTTGATTGTGCCGTCAGCGTGGATCCAGAGGGAGCGGTTGTAAAGGCGCGTGCGGAGGGTGGGATCCTGGGCGGAGGAGGGGAGGGGCTCCGTGACAGGGACGTGGATGCCGACATTTATGGCGATGTTGGAATCTCTGGCGGCGTCTTGGAGACCCCGCACGAAGGGGGATTCATCCTGGGGTTGGGCGAGGGCCAGGGACTCTTGCGGGGAGGAGGCGATGTAGTCTGCCGCCTCTGGCAGGAACAGCACCTGTAGAGAGTGAGTCTACAACATTGGTGTTGGAGACGGACTTGGGACTCCGCATCTCACCTTTGCCCCTCCGTCCGCCGCTTTACAGACCAGCCTCTGGCACTGCGCGAGGTTGTCCGCCACGTCCGCCGTGGACGTGATCTGCCCTACAGCCTAGAGCAATCCCCCACTTAACGTCACGTCTTTCGATGAGTGATCTGGCGACTCAAACTTACCGCGATCGCCATGCTGGGTCCGTGGTTTCGGTATCTATGGATTGATACGAGATGACAAATCCCCGCGATTGGGTTGGTGGGTAGGTTGTGGTTACTAGATGGTGGTTTTAAGAGTGTATTCCAGATCTTATCCCGTACAAGTCGCTAGTCCGTGTCTTGGACGTTGATGATCCGGACGTGGGGAGTGTCAGGGGGAGGAAGATGAGGTGCGAGCTCGTGATAACGTAACCTTGGAGGGGTACCGGAACGTGGGGCCGGCGCACGCCCAGCTGTGAGCTCAAGAGTCTGTCTGCAATAGCACGGGCATGTCCCGTCCATGAATTAAGATGGTATATTCTCGGCGTGATACATTAAAAAGGCTCTCTTTCCCATCCGTCTGAACTCCCAAAACTCCATGTACCCCGGGTATAGCACTTATTGCGCCACGGACCAACTCAACTAGCTTCATCCCATGAGGCGCGAACGGGTCAGGCGCCGTTATGTAGGCACTTTCCCTTTCATTTTCGCGGCGCCGTTTAGTTGAGGACCATGGAAACCTGCAAGGATCAGCATCTGCAACCGCGTTGTCGGGATGGAGAGAGCGGGGGGCCGCCGTACCGCCATGAGAACGCAGCATATGCTTATATACGGACTTAACCGCTCTCCTACTCTCGCAAATTTCCAGAATATACCAGCAAAGCTACCAACGTGTCAGTTCTTGGCCACCAGCACGAGTGCGCAAGGGTTTGAAGAGAAGAGAGGACAGGGGAGCTCGGGTGTCGGGTGGCGGGTGGGCGCGCGACGTACCCGTCCTTGTTCCGGTCCATTATCGCGGGAAACATCGAGTGCGCGTAGGTGCTCGTGCAGATGAGCAGGAGGATGACGAGGAGGAGGGACTGGAAGTTGAAGAGGGCCGTCTGCGGCCGGTTAGCTTCGCTCGGGGGAGCGCTGGCGGCTGAGGTCGACGTACCATGGTGGAGGTGGAGTCTTTCGAGGGGGGTTTACTTCGTGATGCAGGATAGTCCGCGGGTATTCGGATATGGCGTTATATCTCGCAGAGTAGCCAAGCGGAGGTTGGAAATTGGACCGTCGCGAACACTTCGTTGATATATCGTAGCTGGCTTGTGAAGTGGACAGCTAGAGACAGCTTCGAGCTTGTGAGCATCCATTTAGCCGAATTTCTAGCGAGAGTACCAGTGCTGCTGTCTTATCGATAAGAAGGCTCCACCGTCACCCATTAACGCGCTGGGTGACGCCAACCATCTCCGGCTTTCTCATTCCGAAGGCGAGCGAACAAAGACATAAGGAAGCTGTTTCGTTCGACTCACCTAGCACCTGGGACTCGACTCCTATCGCTTTAATCAAGGCCTCTCCAAGCTCTACCGTTCATACCTTTCTTATTTAAACTTCCGGACGGGACTCCCGCGTCTGTACTTCCGGCCCAAGGTTTCCGTCTACTCCGATCTTATTCGCTTGCATTCCCATCCAACGGCTGCCAAAACTACACTTCAAACCGCAAAGATGGAGCCCCGAGCCCGCGCCGGCAAGAATGTCGGAAAGTCCAACTTTTCCGCCTCGGAACGTAAGCTCCAGCCTCTAC